>WJBH02000051.1:0-50000 GCA_013167095.2 Daphnia sinensis | reverse complement strand
CCGTGTTCCCTTCCACCTCTCCCTTTTTTTTTTATTTCCCAGGTTCTATTGCAGTGGTAGAAGGTTCCGTTCTCTTCTCCCTCTACATCCTACTACACGTATATACATGGCGCTTTACGTATTAGGATGAGTTGCGTGTACGGCAGAGACGACAAACCAACGGCTCTACACCGAGCTGGCCTTCAACATTTCCCTTATTTTCCGGGCCAGCACAAACCGTCGTTCCGTCCTCTCTTTCATTTTATTTATTTATTTATTTTTTAAGTCACCTACTTTATTCAGGCGGTTTCGTTCACCTCTGTACCCACCTCCTGCGCGTTTTGCCGACGCGCATACTCACGCAACAATATCGACCTCCACTTCCTTCATCGTTGTTTCTTAGTTTGTTTCGTTCTCTATTTTCCTTTTTTTTTCTTCTTCTTCTTCTTTTTTGCTTGTTTTCTGGGCCACGATTTTTATTGCACCGTGCATACGTATACCTTCGACAACGATTACGACCGGAGCGAGGACGAAAAAGACATAAAATGTACCGTACGTTGCAAAGGGAATGGATATTTATTTTTTTTTTTCGTACAGGCGTCGGCTGCTAAATTCAAACGCCGGAATCGACTGTCGCACGGCGCCCTAAAATGCCAGTTTGTGGTTTTTAAAAACTGAAAACATTTTTTTCAAAACTTTTTACCTTTGCAAACGGTACGTGCCAAGCAGTAACACTATTCCTCTTCAATTTTTTTTTTGTTTCCCATTTTGATTCTTTGTTTTCTCTTCTGTTCCTCCAACGTTTTTTTTTTTCCTGTTTCATCGTTCTTCCTTTTTCCCCCCTTTTTTTTTGTTCCAGTGTGTATCTCCTGTTTCGTTTTCAACCTGAGACACAGGTCTTCGTCCCGCCCTAAGGCTAACCGCCAAATGTAGACGCCTCACGACTCTTTTGGGGCCTCTTTCTTTTTACCAAGAGGCTTTCCATTTCCCACCTCTTTCTCTTGTTCGTTCCCCTCTACGCAAACGACGATGAGAAAATTAAAAAAAATAAGATTTAAAAAAACGTCCGTGTCGGAATCAAGAAATGCTTAGCATGTCTGGAACTTTAAAAAAAAAAAAATCTGGTTTCTGGCTAGGGCAATTGACTACCTGGGCACTGAAGTTTTTGCCTGTGTTGCATTCAACTAATCACAATAAAGCGCTACACGCGTTACGAGAATAATTACCAGTTAATTGACAGTCGTTGTACCGGAATCGAACGTCAATCAAATCTACTGGCGGGTCTCGAAGCACATGATCCAATAACAAACAGGTAATAAGGGGGAAGCGATGAAAAAAAAATGGAAGACCTTGATAAGAGTATTTTATTGAAAAAAGGATTGAACGGATGGATTGCTACCAGACGATACCAATCGGATTTGTCAGACGTAAGAGGGGAGAGGAAAAGAAGTAAACAGACCGGTTGATTCCGTATAGCTGAAGGAGAGTGTCTGGTTCTCTCTTATTTCTTTTGCTTTCATTCAACAACATGCGGAAAACTCAAAAAAAAAGAAAAGAACAACAAAAACGAATCACTGAATTCGACAGGAAACTGCCAATTTAGCTTTGCTATCGTGAGAGTTCCCTGCTGATTGTTACTACAGTTATCCGCAAAGCAAGCACTACTAGACGATGTTTAGCAATTTAATCTGCTTTTTGTTTTTTTAAGTCTTACCTTTGTCAAAGTGTCCCTTGACCGGGTCGAGTAGTAATCCCTTTAAGGTTAGATGTCAGACGCGCGGCAAGGTGTTTGGTCGGCAGGAACGTGATTTCGGAAATAGAGCGAGATCTTGAGAGGAGTTGCGCGCGCGATGACCAGGAACTAATCACGGCTTGCCAAAGCCCACACGCGCTACAGAAACACACACACACACACAGACGCACAATCACACGTACACACTCACACACATACACACACAGAGATACACATGAACACAGATACCCAGAGCGTTGGTCGAGGGACTGTCAACCGGCGTCTTGCTTGTCAATGTTGGTATGTTGCGTGTGTAGTGTTGAGCTGGCGGAGGGATGAAGAAGAAACGACCGATCAATCCGAACCGTCAAAAAAGGGCGGTTTCTATATATATACTGGTCGTCCAACAATTTTTGGTTGTTGTTGCACCGTTGTTGTCACCGTACACAACACGACAGCATAGCACATCCAACCACAAAATCCCCGAATCGCTCGACAAACTCTGTCAACGCACCACAGTCTTGACGCACTCATCAAAGATGTTCAACCCACGTATATATGTCAGTACTACGATTTTCATCCGATTCCAAACAATGTGGTCCGTTCGTCCAGTGGGAGAAAATGTCAAAAACTAAACAAACGAAAATGCACAGAGGATTTCTATTCGGGGTGTAACCGAGGTAGGTGTAAGTGAGCGTAAGAGCCAACGTCCGTTTAGGGGGTTGAGGGAGGGGTGTTGGCCAGCGAGGAACAAGAACAACAGCAGGCGTTCAGAGATCGATCGGAAAGGTGAAAACGCTGAGGAAATGGAGAGACTGCAACCGTCCGATATGGCGGCTGTTAGGGGACTGACGGTCTAAAGCTCGGGCAAGCCCAGTCCCCACTGTCAGTCCCCATGACACACACACACACACACACACGCACACACAAGCGTTTCTTCTCTCTCTCTCTCTCTTTCTCTCTCCGTTTCTTCATTTTTCTCTTTCCCTCTTTTTCGGTTTGTACCTCTAAATAGTATTAGAGTTATATACGGCCTCTTTCTCCTATCTGCCTCTTCTTTTCATTCCTCCCCCCTTTTTTTTTAATACTAAAAAGATTCGCTCTTCTCGATTGCAGCTACGTCGTGACGTGCGCAAGTATACGCTAGTCGCACAAAGACCTGCTTATTTACCTGTACGACCATCCTACTGAAACGACAACGCATCGCACCGTTCGTGCCTTACCTAACCCTTAAAATTTTGTAACATAGGTTAGGTTATAGTTTTCTAGTTTGGTTGGAGGGGTTTCTTTTTTGTAACGGCTGCAGTAAATGGCAGTTGTTGCCGCAATTTCAAATGTTTGAATGATTCGTGAGTCAACCGTCGGTTGGCAGGCGTTTGAAACCGCGGATTGGCGAACCGAAACCTTTTTGTCCCGTATTCTTTTTTTGCCTTTTGGCCTTGCTTAGGGTTCGTTCGTAATTGGTCGACTCTTCCCAACAGTTATCTTTTTTTTTTCTTTTTAAGATTGTTTTTTTATTTGACAGTATGAAATGTTACCAACTTTCTTGAGCATTTCTTTCTTTTGTTGGTTTTGACGTAGATTCGATTGCGTACCTTCATCCGCATTGGCATCTTAGTTGCACTCTGGGATGCCCGTCAAAACCAAAAGGCATAAAACGCGCAGAAAAGAAGAGCGAGAAGGGGAATAAGAACGAGCAAAAGGGAAGAGAAAACAAGGAAACACGAAGAAAAAGAAAAAAAAAATGAAGAGAAACTAGACAAGAAGAAGAGATGAGAGAGGTTGTTGGTTGATCAATACCGCCGTTGGAATTCATTTCAGCTCACCATCCGGCCGGCACTCGACGTTGACTGGACACCCGCTACCAGCAATGACTGACGCTTCACGCAAAGAGTCATTACGGGTTGCCAACCGGCAACGAAATTCATTCTTCATCCACCTCATGGCTCATTTTAAAATAACACTTTAATTTCTATATAGGCAAATGTGGCTACCTGCCACCTGGTTGTGTGACCATTACAAAAGAATCCACTTGTGGCTTCCTGATTTTTTTTTGGATAGCGACATAAAAAAATCAATTGTAACAATCAATCATATCCGCGTATGGTCCCAGGTGCGCAACGCAAACACTAGTTGTGTGTGCCTTATTCCCGGGCGATAAAGTAGCACGACAAATGACTGGGCGGCCCGGGCTGGCGACAAATTACAGTCCAGATTTTGGCGCAGAGCGGGCTAAAACCGGTATCACTTTTGTCAACACATGGTGCGCTTTAGCCGAGTAGTCAGTGTGCAATAATATAGTGTTTTATTTATTTAATTTATTGCGTTGGATCAAGTCCGATTTTGTCAGCCAACTTGAGAAGCTACGCAATAGTGAATGGCTGTCGCATATATTTTGTTTTGTTGTTTTTTGTTTTGTTAATGCACCAACACGAGACGATGTGTCAGCAGAGTCATCACTCTAATGAGTATACGAAAAATGGCGAAGCTTCCTCGAGAAAGCTAAATAAGTGCACT
Organism: Daphnia sinensis; assembly: GCA_013167095.2. Lineage (NCBI taxonomy): Eukaryota > Metazoa > Arthropoda > Branchiopoda > Diplostraca > Daphniidae > Daphnia > Daphnia sinensis. Next base: position 45,772 of record WJBH02000051.1, on the reverse strand, counting down.
TGTATGGAAAAATATGTCATAACTGTCGCAATGATGATTCTGTGCTCAGCTTAGTGTCAGTGTAAACACTGGTACTGCACAGTTGCTAATCGATTAGCGGGCCGCTGTCCCGACTCTTATCGTCCATTTGACACCAAACGAACGCAGTGAGAACAAGGCCAAAATTTTGACACCGCGCATGAAATAGATCCGTAGTGATAGTAAGAGCATCGTTCGGTTATGCTGTCCATCAACAAAATGTTGATTGATGGATGAATTCGAATCCACGTGAAACAGTTTGCAAGCACTCTTTATAGTGATACTCTTGTCACGAATCTACTCGTTCGAAACGTAGAAAATGGTTATTTGTGTATAAATAAGTCGAAGAGAACGAGATGAATGAATAAATCTTTTCGATTTGTTTTGTGTGTTCACTCGTTGCCATTGTCTCAGTTCCTTCCACGTATCCCATTTTTTTTTTCAATGCTGCTGCTTGAGAGATAAATTTTGCAAAGTGTCGTTGTTTTAATGATTGCTATTTCGTCTTCAATTCATGAAGCCACGCCTCTCAGCCGTGTGCATGCAAGGTAGACGATGTGACAGAGGCTTCAAATCACTCGCCATAATAACACATTTCGTACGCCTCCGGACTTTCGGATTGCTCTAGTTTTTTTAAATATTTTTCTTCCTGCATCGTTCCCACCAGGAAAGAGACAAACACACCACCGTGAAGCGAAAAGAAAAAAAAAGAATGAAATAATAATAATTACGTATAATAATGAAACGAAAAAAGGAACACTGGGATAAAGGGGAACGAAAGGCGAAAACGCGAGATGGGGAATGAGTGGGCGAACGAAGAGAATAGGAAGAAGACGTTCTCGGCCACGAGAAAATCATCAGCCGTGATATTGAAATCTAAAACACGATTCAAGGCGTTCTCCCGGGAAATTTATCAAGAACATGGCTTTTCTTTCTTACTACTCCTTGTACTGTAGCCCTCTTTTCTACGACTTATTCTCGTTCTCAATCTGGCCATTTTTTTTCATTTATTTATTTACAGTATATTTATTTTATTTTAATTTAAATTTTTGTTTACAAGTAATGTTGTAGAAATATTTTGTTTTTCCGAGGCTCCCCCCAAGCCTTCTCCCACTCTTTTCCTCCAGCTCTTTGGCTCCTCGTTCTCATCTTCCGAGATCCGTTCCATATTTGATACGAATTGGCTGTGAGTGACGTTGGCGTCGCGCCGCATCCCACCGCTCGACGACGCCACCGTTGCAACTTTCTGTCGGTTTCGACTGCCGTCGCCTCCTCCCACGTCCCAGCCTTTTGCCATGTCCCTCCTCTTTTTGGCTGGCAGATCAATACAGCAACGCAAAACCAGTAGCGTTAGTCCGATAAAGCATGGAGCAAGCTCGCCGTACTCTTGGCCAGGGTGTAAAACTGCTGCAGGCCGTCCCCATTAGCTATGCACAAAACCCCTGAAATGGTGCGACAAGTCTCTTTATCGACTTGCTCTCCTTTTCACGGCTTTCTTCTCGCGCTGCATCTAGCTCATTGAGGCACCCTGGAACACTGCTGTATACCTGTAGTTCAACTAAACAAGGGAAATAAAATTTTAAAAACAAAAAATAAAAAATAAAAAACAGAAACAAACAAACAAACAAAACAAATAAAAACAAAACAGAACAGAACAAACATGTAATCTTCTTTCATGTTAGAAATCGGCTTTAAAATGACCAAGTGAAATGCTTGCCATTGTTAACGAAGCTGTTGACTTGTCCGCTCTGTATACAGTGTCTAGTGTATTGCAAGTAATTGCGTGATTCATCTTGCGAAACCTACTCTTTGCCAGATGAACGTCTCTTTTGAAGTCGCCGAGTAGTAGATCTGTCTGACACTAATGGTAAGTTACATTCCTTACGTCTGTGTCTCTCCTAGATACGAGTATTGATTCGCCAAAGTCGGATCCCACGCAACCCCGTCATCAGAATGCACTGCTCTGTGCTTATGAAATTAGTTGTATCTACACCACTAATAAAACCGTTTCCAAGGTAGTTTATAGATGGCGCGATCGCCAGTGCGTTATACTCTCCAAAAGTGAATGCATTTTACGGTAGACTGGTCGCTTGCTAAAATTTACGCGTCATAATTTCATACGTAGCCTATGCAAAAGTTTTGAGTAGAATTCGTATTTTCACTTGCCTTTTGAATTTTTCCTCAAATATAAATAAAGACGAGGGTAATGAAATTCCGGATAGAAAATCAAGACGCAATGGCTTTGGTTCGTGAATGCCGACGAAATACTGTATACTGCTAACACTCTACCTTCATAGTTTTGAATTTTGACTCCAGTAATTTTGAGCAGCAGGGAAATTTGAGATTTCTTAATAATGTTTCAAAATGAATTCCCAAGTTTTGCAACCGGTTGCGACTAGCATGCGGACCAAGAAACGTGTCAGTGAGAAATAACTATCTGATGAGGCGATGCTTGTTACCATTAGGCGATATCGAAGCAGCACAGTAATCGCTTGCGTATAGTTTAGCTAAACTCGTTCTCTGTGCAACACTCATGTCACGAACCATTCGTCACCTGCTCATTTTTTTCCTCTAAAGATTTAAGTCTCCTACATTTGCTTTAAAAAATGTAAAAAACATAAATACAAATTATTATATAAATTCAAATTTTTCAAGCGCCAACGATATTACCACACTTCAAATGATATTTAATTCAACATTAGTTGCTGTAAAATCCGCATTAACCGTTGATTTCTGTAAGAATGCTCCGCTCCAAGGACACTAAGTCTCAGGTTAAATTTTTTTCCCCAGAGTTTAATATGTTATCCTTCAACTATTGCTTTTTTTTATTGGTTCAAAAGAGACTCAAGACAATTTTAAACTGTGCGGTACAATAAGTTTCCCAAAGATTTTCTTAAAGCTCATAGAAGGATGGAGCCTTGCAAGATTGCCTAAATTTTATATTGCCAATTGGTCCTAGACGGTTTTTTCTTACCTTACAACTCTACTTTTCTGCCATTTGTCCCAAAAGTTTATTTGCATCCAACGATGAGGTTGATGCTTTAGGGTTGTACGTTTTTGAAGCTTATGGTCCACCCCCCAACATGCTAAACTTATAGTTATTCAAAGTAATCTTTTTCACTTACATTTGTTGTAATCAACATGTCACAGTAGATAATTAACGCGAAACTATTTTTAGCATTTATAAATCAACAGCAACAAAAAAGCATCTTTCCATTATTTTTTTCACGGTTTTTTTTTGTCATTGCCAGTAATTTTTTTCAAATGCATTTCGGTTTCGTTTTCAATGGCTTCTTTTGCCTGTATCTAAAACCCTAAAACACAATTTCCAGATACTCAGATCGAAATTTTTGGCTTGATTCGCAAGGGATTACAATAAGCGCGGTGCTCATCTTGTCACAAGCTACAGTGCATCGCAGTGGTAACCAACAGTCAACACATGTAATAGATGGCAAAATGGTAAAAAAATTTGCCTCTCAGTAAAAAATGGTTAAATATCAAAGTGCTGGAAGATTGGGATGAAAATCCTACAGGCTCATACCGTCTTGTTCAAACTTAGCAAAGAACGGCCAGGAGCCCAGGAAGGTGGCGAGTATGCAGTGTTGTCAGCGTCACCTATCAATAGCAGTCGAAGTTTGTTTTGTAAATAGTAGTCAATCCCATCAGAAACACAAGTGCTGTAATAAAACAAACCTGCAGCACCTGCAGAGTGAAAAAACAAAAACAAAAGGGAAATGAATCCTGAATTGGAAATTCGCAAAATGCCGATTCAGGCGAGATCACGACTTTCTGCTATGTTAGATGTTAACAACAGTTGGAAAATCTTAATGGGAGCTATCCCTAAATCTGCTGAAAACGGGGAAACAAAGAAATATTCGTCGGAAGATGTCAGGTAAATAAACACTGCCATTTTTCCTGAAAAACACAGAGATAAAAATTTTTCCAGATTTGTACCAGGTTGGTTGAGAATGAAGCTAAACGACAAATTAAACCTGCTTTTGAGATTCTTATTGATGAATGGGGAACCAGCGGAAAGAAAAGGCCAACTATTCGAGAGCTTATTCAGCTACTTGTCAAGTTAGAATTATACCAAGCAGCAGATTACCTATCTGAGGATCTTCTTGAAGGTAGTCCTCTGGAGAGGCCTGCTAATGGTCCATCAGCAATTGTACCCTCCAACATTGCAGACATAAATTTTGCCCAAACCAATACATTTGATTTAATTGATCAAACAATATTGGAGGCAACAAATGACCACCTAAGGTGTTTTCAACAGAAAAAATCTTCACAGATGCCATTTGAAGATTTTAACACTTCATTACCACACTTGTCTTATACTGATCTAGAGTACTTGACTAATGATTTTGACCAGAATCCAGTTTCCAATGGTCGTAAGCTAGGTAATATTTTTTAAACTTTCACGTAAAATTGAAAATGTTAATGTTCTATTTCTTAGGTGCTGGTGCATTTGGCACAGTGTTTCTTGGTATGCTACAAGAAAATTACCAATCAGACAGTAAAGGCATTCAGATCTATCAAAAAATGAAACTGCCTATTCAAAGTAAAGTAGCTGTAAAAAGGCTCCACAATCAGAAGGTACACTTGATTTATTAACTAAAAAGTACATGAAAATGGTTTAACTTCTAGTTTTGACTTAAGGCAGATGTAGACATTGACATTAACCGTCTTTTCCGTACTGAAGTTGAAACAATGTCACAGTATGTCCATGAAAACTTACTGGCCCTACTTGCCTACTCTGCAGATGGACCAGACTGCTGTCTTGTTTATCCTTTTATCCCCAATGGTTCATTAGAAGCACGATTAGCTTGCGAGGTATCTCCCATGAACATGCAGAAAAAAAATTGGGCCATTATAAGTTCTAATTTCAACGCACGTTGTAGGGAGGAACTTCTCCACTGCAGTGGAATCAAAGGCTTGACGTCGCGCATGGTGTAGCAAAAGGTTTTGTTTGTTTGTAGCTATGCTCTTTAACATTCAATGGCTAATGTGACAGATATTTCAGCCCTTATTTATTTGCACACGGGAAGAGCCCAACCGCTTGTTCATCGAGACGTCAAAAGTGCCAACATTCTCCTTGATCATGACATGAAGGCAAAAGTATGAAATTTGAATACGCAGATATTTTTTTAGTGAAAAAGTTTCCTAGAATTAGTTTTTTAATTTTCAGCTAGGAGATTTTGGACTTATTCGGATCGGCGCTACTGGACGAGGTTCCAAAAGTGTTGCATTCACATCGAACGTTCTTGGCACTTCAGCGTATATGGCTCCAGAAGGTGTTTCAAATTCAATTTTTAGTTCAAGATAACTTACTTTTATCGTATTTCTTTTTTCTGGCCAAAGCTTTCCGGGGTGATATTTCGGTGAAACTTGATACCTTCAGTTTCGGAGTGGTAAAATTATTAATCTAAACAAAAAAAATAAAAATTCGTTATTAATGTCTAACTCTAATCTTTAGATCATCTTGGAATTGCTGACTGGCCTTCCACCTTATGATGAAGAACGAGATGGCAATGATTTGGTAAGTGAATACTTGGCGAAGAATTCACACTAGTTTTCCGTCGACGTATATTTTATTTTTTCGTTGGGTAAGAGAGTAATCACATTTTCATTCGTAGAGAATGTAAATTAATTGGGAATCAATGACAGTACTATTTTGTTGTAATTAAATATTCAATCTTGCTAACCTGACTGTTATAATTGAGTGAAATAAGATGGGATTTCTATTAAGTATAGGTTTCAAAACATCAAGTATTTTTAAAGTAATGAAGTTTCCACTGCAGATCTCCCATGTTGATTCAGCTCTGGATGACACCAACTTCATTCAGTTATTAGATCCTAAAATAGTTCCATTGCCAGAGAACATGGCTTCAACTTTACACTCCATAGCCTTATCTTGCATTCAAGAAAAGAAACAAAGGCCATTCATGACCCAAGTAAGTAACAATAAATTTTAGTCCCTGTAAATGTATACCCTCCCTTTTTGTTTTAGGTATATTCCGAACTTCTGCAAATTGACCAGTCTGCACTTGTGTCACTGTGAAATTAGAAAACTTGTCAATAAAGTACCATTGAAACTTTTGTATTTCGTTTCCAAGCAAGATGCTTGACAATACACTTATTTCAGCTTCTTTTTGGGGCGCAAATTGTTAGTATGACCACACTTCGACTTGCGGCAGTTGGTTGCCCTGGGATGAAGACGAGCGTAGCACTTGCGACAAATCATCTTGTCACAGTTGTATTTCTGTGCCAAGATACGGAGTGAAGGCTCAATAACACCACCGCGTAGACGCAATACCAAGTGAAGAGTAGACTCTAAAAAATATACAAAAAATGGTTACTATTGACTAAGACAAAACAAATGTGATAATCTGTTTTACCTTTCTGAATGTTGTAGTCAGACAAAGTGCGTCCATCTTCCAGTTGTTTACCAGCGAAAATCAAACGTTGCTGGTCGGGCGGAATACCTTCCTTGTCTTGGATTTTCGCCTTGACATTTTCGATGGTGTCAGAAGGCTCAACCTCAAGGGTGATGGTCTTACCCGTCAGTGTCTTGACGAAGATCTGCATTTTGTTGCCTAGTAAATGAATACCAATAAGATTCGACTTATTTCCAACGACACCAAATTATAAATGCAATCTCTTAAGACTTAATCGCGAATGACTTAAACCAACAATGATGTCTCAAATTATCAGGTCTGAACACTTAATTTACTACAGAAATTGAGAGAGAAGAATACACATGCTCTTACCCTGACACGCTGCAGACGTGAGAAAACGATGACTTGTACGGGTTTAGAGAGAAAGATGGCTGCCGGCTCAAACGGAAACTGATCCACTGCTGCCGTGATGTTACTGAAATATCGCAATTTAAAAAGATATTAGGAAATTCGTTTGATATTAATTATTTTTAGATAGGAATTCTTTAAGCATTCTTTCAGTATTGTGTCAACGAATAAACCTAAATAAATTCTTTCAATACCTGGCAAACTTGGCAGAAAAGTAAGAAAGAAAGTTTGGAATTCTTTGGAACCAAGTCGCCTATACTGCCATCTATGAGCCAAACCTGAATGATAGTTCGAACATGGTCGAAATTTAAAATCAGAATTTTCTATAAATTTAAAAATCAAGCGGCTCCCAGCGTTTGCGAGAGGGACGACACCCTGTATTCGCTACTTTTAAACATTTCTTTTTATGATGTTAAAGTAAAACAGAACTCTAACTATGACACCTTTGTGTCTAGCGTTCCGATTGAGATTTGTTTTTTTTTTGTTTTTAATATTGATGGCGGAAACGTATGTACAATTTTTCCATTTACATTAAACGTGAGGCTTTTTCCTTTTAGAGGCCATCTAGCTAAATACCTGATGAACTTTTAATTAGGCTTACCTCATGTTTTGCAGAAATGGTATTTATTTTCCTGTTTTTACGTGCTATATTTATTCCAGTTCTAATCGAGTAAACTAACTTAAAAAACTAACAGCGTCAAAACAGGACCAAAGTAAAGTATGGACGTGGACTGCAGAGTGCGGACTTTGGACCGGGTAAACTGCGGATGATTAGAGGCGGCCCCAAAAATTTCTCGGCAGTGTGCAGTCCGCGCATAATTCAAAATTTCGTCTTAATAAACAAGCAAACTAGAAACTACAGATTAAGAGGAGTTTGGAAGTACATCTGTATGCTATAATAATACATCTGAAGTGTATCTGTTTGAATATCTATTTTGTCGCCCAAGTCTAGAAAATCGTGTTTTGACAGTGTGTAAAAAACATTTTTTCATGAATATCAAGGGAGCGAAATATTAAGCAAACGAGGTGGCTTCTACATTATAACAGCTCAGCCGCGTTTTAAATATTATTTGATTAACTTGTAACTAGAGACTAGACTAGACGGTTCGCGTTATTTACCCTTCAGTAGTACGCATGAATCGGGGTTCGGCCGTTCGGGCATCTTTTTTTAGCCCTTCCCCCACATGAAAGTCCGCAGTTTATCCCGTCCACACTTTACACAGGCCAGACGAATCTTTATAAGTGTAAATAGCCGCCAAACAACAAACAAATTTTAACATGAGTCGATCAGTCCGTGAATATATAAAGGTATGAAAAGCAGATTGACAGGATTTATCTAGAAAACTCTGATTTAAAACCGAAATTTTATTCTCAATTTGTGCCGTAATATCTTCCTTTGATTTAAGCCGAAGCCGTATCGGCACTTTCAAAGAAGTTGGCAGAAAAATGCACATATACTATACTTTTTTTTCAGTTAAACAGGACCAGCTTTATCCTAGTGGAATTCCGTTTTATTCGTTGCAAAATTATGATGAATGGAATTGAGTGTTACACTTATGAATGGATGGACAGTAATTTGTGGAAAGTAATAGTATTACTATAAAAAAGTAAAATATCCTGGTTTTCAAATCACTTTTCCTCAAGGAGTTAATGGAAGGAACAAAAGAACTTCTTCAGATTTACAATACGATCAACAAATTTTCTGCATTTGAACCTAGTACAACTTCAACACCCAATCTAAAGCTTGCATACATATTGAAAGACAATCTCATCAATACACACATTTTTTTGGAGCCTAGCAGAAGCAACAAAGGTATAATATGGACATACATAGATAGATGCATATATGCATATAATTTTTATTTCTTAAAAGTATGAAAATGTTTTTGCTGTTTTAAACATATGTTTAGGTTGTTTTGAATGTGTTTCAAAACTTAAAGGAGTGCTGGTTATAAGTGTAACTTTGAACAAGCCTGACACAGACTTGCAGGATTTACACGATGTTTTATCCTTAAACCATAAAGAAAGGCAGTTGAAAATAAGCAGCTATTTCGCGTAGAAATCACTGTTACGGAATCGCGTGACGTGTACATTAAAAAATGTAAATACAGAACTCATGGTAACATGGTTTATGGCTTTTGCTAGTCTTAGTGTTGCCGCGCATTTTGGCTCTTTTTCGCCACTTGATTGGCGCAAGGACAAAAAAAGTTGACGCTGTAGTATCGCCTCTTTTAACTGAGTATCTGGATTACTGATGAAACCACGAAATAAAATTTTATGGTGTACCCAAACATGCGCTATAGGTCCTGTTAATGATAAAAGCATGGCAAAGCGAAAAAACTAGTGGGCAATTTTATTTTTAATGAAATTAACAAAAACTAAAAAAAAATTTTAATTCAAAGTTTTATTTCTCCCACTCTGTTAAAATGATTATACGGCACAATCAAATAAAAACAAGGATCGGACGTAAAGCCTGGCTCTAGCTGAATACCAATGACGGTTTTTCAAGCAAAGGTCCTGTGAGAGGATTTCAGGGAGTTCAGATGCTCAAATCTACATTTTGGAAACATTCTATTCTCCTTTTTTTTTAAATCACCATTCTTTGAAGATGTTCTAATCTTTACAATTATGCAACTATGAAAAAAAAAACAACCATGATCAGCCCGAGGCAGATGAAATGGGAACCGAAACAGCTATAATCTTGTTGTGTAGTGGAATAATAATTTAGGCTTGTCAATGTCCGAAATAACAATTAATTCAATGTGAAGTACGTATTCGTAAAGAAATTTTCATTTTACAATCCATAGTTACTCGTAATGCTCAAAATATTGGCGCTCGTTGAGCCTTCGTAAAATGCGGAAACTGCAAATGTAACCACGGACTTTCGGGTGCCGGCCGATTCCATACATTTACATTAATTCAATAATTCTAAAAAAACTATTTAAGCCGCAGAAATGCAATCAGCCTTCACGCGTGGAAACCAAAATCCAAAATTTCACTGAATGATAATCGATCTGAATTGCATGATCACATGAATGAGTTTCTCAAAAAAGGAAAACTATTTATGTTCCCGATTTCAGCACAGGTCATTCAATCCCTTCACATATCTAGCAACAGTTTTAAAACTAGTTGCAGATGATGTTTTGAAATGGAGTGTGAAATAGGAAAAAAGAATTTAAGGACGAAGAAAAGTGATTCGATATGTCATAAAATGTTCTACTAATATATTTATCTATATCGGGTATGTTGTCGACGAAACCCGCGGACGACGATTTCCCATGCCTAGTATGATTTCCAATCCCATGGCATTCCGTTCCACATTCCAAGTATGCAGTATATCGTCCAAGAGGTCGTCCACCCCCGTTCTTACTTCTTAGCTCTCGCGTTTTGCATTATCTCTACACGTGATACATGACGTAAGTTTTGCCAAAATTGGGTCACTGTATTATTAATGGTTCTAGCGAACGCGTTCTTTTCGTGAGATGCTGTTAAGTTTTGCAAAGTGATTTCAAACTTTTCTTTGGCCAGCACAACATTTTATCGTATTGTTTTTATTCAATTATGTTTACTTCAAAAATTTGCAGGTGTACCCTTCGCCCTATTCTCTCGATTAGGTGCGGATTTTTGTGTCAACCGTTTTATCTTGTGACTGCTGATTTGAAAATGTCCAGTGAACAAAAAAGATATGTAAGAAGGCCTGCAGGTGTAAAACATCACTACACTTCCAGTAGTCAACCAATTACAAAAACTGGAATGATAATATCAGGATTACAAACATTAAACAACTCCAACGCTTGTGGAAGTCAACATAGAAGACAGGTGCATGCATATGGTTGTGTTAATGTCCTAATGGAAGACTCAGAGGCTAATCGAATCAAACGTAATGAAACAAGAATCAGGCACAGGCTAAGTTCCTTACGGAAATGGGAATATACACAACTTGGAAAGGAGCTTCAGGAACAAAAAATCAAGCAGCCTCCCCATTCTCTTAAATTTACTGTACTGTCTTATAATGTGTTGGCGCAACACCTCTTGGAAGATCATATTTACCTCTACAGAAATGTTGAAACAGAAGCTCTTAATTGGGATAAACGTGCTGAAAGAATACTGAGAGAAGTAACAAACACCTATGCTGATATTTTATGTCTCCAAGAAGTTCAAGCAGATCACTATGATACATTTTATGTTCCAAGACTTACAGCCATGGGATTCAAAGGAGTATATAAGAAACGAACCGGGAACAAACGTGACGGTTGTGCTATATTTTTCCGTCATTCAAAATTCGAATTGAAGAAAAGCATTCCGGTGGAGTATTGCAAACCAAATGTGGAGCTTCTTGACCGTGACAATATTGGTTTAATAGCGCTACTTACCCCACGCGTGGTACAGCCGAAACACGTTTTCGGTGAAGACTTGCCTTTCATTGTAGTGGCTACTACCCATCTTCTTTACAATCCTAGACGGCATGATATCAAGCTTGCACAATTACAATTACTCTTCGCAGAATTAGATCGAATCGCATTCGATTCACGGAAAGCAAACTCTGACAAGACTGACCGTGTATCTTATCATCCTACTATCCTGACGGGAGATTTTAATTTGACACCCGATACTAGCATCTACCAGTTCATCACGCAAGGTTCTCTGCTGTACAAAGGGCTGAGTAGACGGCAATTGACTCTTGAAGCTCGAGGACATACGCTTGAAAATGAACTTATACCACCACACCTCAACATCACAGACCAATGTCAACATCTCGATTCAACTGGGGAACGCACTCCTCGTGAAAACTTAACGAGTGTGAAATCAGAACAATCTAAAGCCGAGTGTTCCGTTTTAAGCTTTGCAAGTGGCCAACTGTCACATCAGCTTCAGCTGCAGTCTGCTTATCCACATCGTACAAATCGTTTTAACGGAGCTAAAGAAGCCACTACGTACCAAAACGATTGGGTGACAGTTGACTACATTTTTCACAAGTAATTATATTTAAACAAACCATACGTTAAGTAGAAGCTAATGGTTTCTTCTTCTGTTAAGCGGTCGTGAGTCCAGCAGATGTAATCTGCACCTACTCAGTCGTTTAGGATTGCTCACTGGAGAAGAATTAGATGCACTTGGTGGCATACCTTCATTGGCTTCACCTTCTGATCATTTACCATTGGCTGCCCGCTTTCTCTGGAATTATAGAAAAGCATAAGATTTGTAGCAGCACTTTTTTGTGCATTCCTTCATTTAGGCACGGAATTGAAAGCGCGTTGTATCGGACATTGTTAGTAAAGTACAGTGCAGTTGTAACTTGGTCGAACTTACTGAAATGAGATGCATCGGCTGTACATATGAATTTTGCTCGTCTAAAAAATTTGTAGATCTAGCTCGGTTAAAAACTGTTTACAACGTCGCTTCTATAAAAATTACAAAGCAATGTTATCAGTAACGTCAGTTGCGTTGAACACTTATGTTAAAAACTTTATTTCGTTGTACAAAATTTAAAATAAAAGATAAAATTGTAAAAAAAATGCGTTTTAATTTTGAGAGCAAAACAGTGGCAGTAAATGTTTGCTAGTGTCCGCTGTACAGGCGTAAGTATCATGGGACGGCCGTCATCCGTCCAACCAGTTTTTATGACTGTTAGTTCAATTATTTTCTGCGACTTCCTACAATGGCATTGTCTCCTTCCGATCTGACATTTATTTCCATTGAATTCTTGTCTGTAGAAAACATAAGAGTTTCCCGCAAAAAGAAGTAGAAAGGGAATTTCCTAGGTCTCCGCACGGGGAAAAAAAGTTGTCGGTTACGCAATGAAGTGTGTGAGGTGTGTGTGGCTTAATTATACGTCAACACTGACATTTAATCGTCACGTCGTTGTTCTCGTGGTTTATGGACAACTATGCGGAAAAAGGAGGATTCCTAGGCGCCATTGTAGTTTCAATAAAGAATTCGCGGACGTTTGGATGGATCACAATTATTATGAAAAAGAGTGATCAATTTGAATTGAAGCTAAAAGAGCAAAAATATCTTTATTATCACAAAGAATTTAAAAATATATCTACAGTACATACGAATGGGAGCATTTCGTGTTTGTTTGCCATAGTGCGGGAAAACTGAAATGATAGAGGGGTCGTAGCTTAAGGTACCAAGAAATTCTAAATTGGCTGTAGTGTATAGCCAACAAATGGTTCCAAGGATCGACATGTTATTTGCTGACCATGGGCGACAAACGTTAATCAAACGATCAGAAAATGTAATTTCCGGTTTTTGTTTTTGGCATTTCGAAATGGTTAATTCTTAATTAACAATGGAATTGGCTTCGGCCAAACGACGCGTTGCAACTTTGTATCTGGTAATAAACTGATTTAAAACAGCAAATAAGTGCTATCCATTATTTGGAGTAGATAGTCACGCTGGTAAATCATGGATTCATGGGCTATCTAATCGACTCGGAAACTAACGAATATATAAAAATTTCCCAGATGTATTGTGTGAAAACTAAATTTATTGAGTCTTTCTATTAAGAATTTATTTGGATTTAATTTAAAGTAATGTCTGCACCTTATATTTCTGTCGCTGATGTCTGTAATACCGGTACTTGTTTTTCCAACAGTAATATTAGTTTTCTGTGATGAAAAGCTGAAGTACTCCATTCATCTTAGAAATTCAAAATGTTGGTTCCAGCAACATATTACATCTTTTTTACATAATGACTCTTTAAATTCAAGACCGAGTAAAGAGCCATTATCGAGTTGTATTGATCTTCCCGATTTTACGATACAACGAATGGATCACCCGATACGACTACAATAGTCGGTCTCCGTTAGTTGCCACGACAGATCACGGATGCGCTCATGGCCGAATCGTAGAACATAATGAAAGGTTCTTTGGCTTCGTTTGTAGATAGACGTACGTTTACCCCGTTATGTGCCGTTCTAGATTGCCATTGCCGTCACATTTGCATCCAGCACGCAATCCTATTTGCGGTCTCTGGAATTTGGTTGTGATTTGATTTTTCATAGTTAGTCTGATGAGGTATTACAAAAACAAATTTTGTTGTTGTTATTCCGATTTCGGTATGCGTTGCCTCTTCCTCATTAACTTCTGAACGTAGTAGTGCAAATCAATCCACGAATTAAATGAAAATACCCTAGTAAATGGCCGTTTGGTTTAGGAAGTGATGACGTCAAGCGCCGTTACACGTCTACGGGAAATAATGTTAAAACAGTGTTGGATAATGAAAATCTAAGTTTATTCATAATCCTTATCTTTAGGTTGAGCAGAACTTGAATCATCACTGTCACTTTGGTCTGTGGATTCATAAACACACTGAGGTCTGTTGGTGTTCACAAACAAATCATCATCACTTCTGGAGGAGTCATCAGTATCAACAGTACTGATGTCATGGGTCACATCTGTTGTTGCAGGCAGAACAAATTCTTTCGGCCTGGAATCATTGTTTTATAGAAAAAAACTGAATGTAGTGAATATGCACTGGCTTACCATTTCTCCTGGCTTTGAATGTATTTAATTTGGCTGTCATAAAGGATGGCAAAAATTTCTGCTTTAACTTTCTCTCCTTCCTGAATAGGCTGGATAAGGACATAATCACCACGCTTAATCCACACATTTTTTCTAAATTTTGTTGGCATGGAAACTAAATATTTTTCACCTTCTGCTGTTTCTACTTCATGCAAGTTATTCCCCTTTCCTCCTAATACCTTGATGCGGCGCACAGAAAAGGGAAAAAGTAAAAAAAGAAAACAATCAAAAAATGTTTCAGAATTTCCCAAGTTCAAATAAAGTACTGCAACTCCATACCTTTACTATCTTTTGGTTTTCTGCTGGAAGAACATAACCATCCAACACTTCTTTCGTGACGTGTTTTCTTTTTGTTGTTTTTGACATGGCAAATTTTCTTTAACTTAGTTCTTTGAAATCAATTTTTAAAATGTAAAACTTATTGCACCTCACGACGTGAGCTACTCCAAGTGTCAGATCTTCCTCAGAGTTGCCACTTTTGTTTTGCCTTTTATCAACCTTGTCAGAGTCAAAGAGAGGATGGTTCGCGAGCTAAAAGAATCCCATAAGCCGTTGAGGCAACTTTTTGCCTCTGACACTATTGCCACCTAGCGGATAAGGGCGGGGCTTCTTGCACACATGACTCGCAGAAACTAATCAGGTTTGATAGCTTTGCGCTATACCCAAAGTCCCAAACACGGTTTCATATGTCCCGTCTGTTAAGCCTTAAGCGCTTGTACAAATTACCTAGTTTAAATGTTTTCTGTTTTAACTTTGCAATTATTATTATTTTGAAAAGCCTTTATTACACCGTTGTACTCATACAACACTCTCTATTTTTTATTTCTACTTTTTCACTACTTTTGGCTACCATTTGGACGGAAAACCGTTATTTTTTTAAAAGTAGGGTAAAGCAGATCATCTTCCATCTTGCCTACCATTTGCATTGGTATGGTAGACTAGATACCATTGAATAAAACGAAAACAGAAATAGAAGAAGGTAGGATGTAACTCATGACCCAACACATCTGATGTTGCCAGCCAGGCTCCTTAACCACTCACGTACTGGTCTCGATCGAGTGCTTACATTTTTCTGATGTCGCTCAGGGTAAAAACTTTCTACATGCATTTTATTCTTAGGTGGCAGCACGTTCACAGGCAAAAGGGGAGGAGCAAGATAACACGTGACTGCCCCAGCCTCCAACAAAGTCGCCTCAACGGCTTATGGGAAATTTTCCCATAGCTCGCGAACCATCCTCTCTATGACTCTGGACGAAGCTTCGCAGTGCACAGAACCTAAATTTTTTCCTTTAGAACTGGTGTTGTTATGGCAACATGGGTGGTCTGGCAATGGCAACTGTTGTTGCCATGCCAACGCCAGTACTGAGGGAAAAAATTACTGGGCGTAGCAGACGAAATATGACATTGACTGCTGCATTGCACGATGTAGAAAAGGTAACAAAAAGATGTCGAAATTCGAAAAGCCCTATAGATCTTATTCCAATGAAAAAGTAGTAGTCGAGCAAAAAGTCGTGCGTAGTTTACGCCGATGCGCACCACAGCGACAGATAGCAGAACTAAACTTTTTATTACGCTTGACTCCCTATCTACTTCTAGTCCTTTGTTCAACAGATTCGCAAATGTTATTGTCCTGTTTTCTGTTTTGGTTTCGTTTTGTCACTTTTGTGTGCAGTGATGTAACTCTAATATGAGTGCTTCCCGAGTTCCATATAAAGTGTCAGACTTTGCCAAAAGTTTAGATGAAGACGAATTTAAAATATACTGTAAAGTACTTGAAGATCTAAAATGTAGTGATCCGTTGGTATTGGACCTAAATTTATTGAAATGTGGAAGTGAACTAGAAACGTTAATCCCTCCAATAACTAAGAACCACATGATTATTCATTTAGTCGTGGGGCGTAATTGCAGTGACGGTGAAAAAGTTGAGGCCATAAACAATTTATTGTCCTCAGAACAATACTTGACTAATACCTTCTCGGACAAACTTCTTGCATTCCCCTTGCCAAATGGAATTGTGATTCTCAGAAGCCATATAACTCACTCGCAAACTTTATCTGCTAAGCCAGCCACACCATGGGTTGCATTGCAAAGGATTGGCGGTGAAATAGGACCGAAACGAAATAGGACTGGAGAAATAGGACAATGATCGCTGTAACGAGCTAACGAAATTTATGTCGCCGGCGAGATTTCTTGCTTCCCTCGCCCTAACGCATGAAACTATCACAATATCTTTCTCTCGCCCTTGGAAACTATCGACGGTGTTCACCTAAACCCCTTTTGATTTCTCTATCGCACCTGCATAATACAGGCAATTGTAGATAATTCTGGATTCGCTATTGGAAAACAATAACAAACACATTACTGTGAGTGTTTGGCCTCTTCTCCGATTTATTTAGAATGCATTGCTGCTGACTCCCATAAAACATGATGACACCAACAAATTTTCCTCTCGCCGATGAAGAATTCAAAATCAGTTGTACAACTTTAGCTACCAGCAGTGCCTCTCTCTCGTTTTTATAACTCTGATCTTCAAGAATTTCTTGGCCATCTATCACGTTCAAAACCCTGTGACACAGGAATTTATATTACAAATGAATAAAATCAATAGAGCAGAATATTGTCACACTGGCTTTGTATTGTGTCACATGAACATAAATCAATACAAATAGTGATGACCTTAACTCTAAACAATGTTTACTTTTACTAACAAAAATAAGGGACAACAATACCCGAACTTGGAGAGCGTCAGAAGACTCCAGGGAACTACCTGAGCTTCCCTAACGGAGCCCAGCTCCGGGAGCTCACCCGATGGAGGCTCATCTTACGCAGATTCACGACAACGTTTTATACCGTCGCCGTAAATACTCCCCTTCCGGACTGCGTATCTTCGTATCTTCCTTACAGCAGACTTCTCCTGATAATGTCTTCTTCGTAGTCGCAGCGTTGTCCAAGGAGTGGGTGACTCATCTCTGCGAAGAGACAAGTTATGCGCGTTCGCGTATCGCCCTTCGGGTAGGATTTTGTTAAGGGATCGTTAGTAAAGAAGCGCGTTCGTAGTGAGATCGCGGCCTAGTTAGGCGCGTGAAAAAGCGCAACTGAAAGAAGCGCCCAAAAGCTGTATTAGACGCGTAAGAAAAGCGCATTTGAAAAAAGCGCCCAAAAGGTGTTTCTCCAGGGACTTGACGGGTTCCATAGCGCCGAGCGGCTACCTAAAATTCTCGGGAAATCCCTTTTTATTTGTCGCATGCTTTTTTGTCCGATTCTTTTGTAAAAAATATGAAGAAATAGAAGACATTCACGAGATCGTCGTCGCATGATTCCCGTTTCGATGCGACCTCAGATAGCCGATCTGCGGGCATTTCAAACTTGGGGTCGACCGTTTTTCTCGGAAACCGATTTCCGAGAATGCCTAGCCGAGTTGCAGCGAGCTGGTCCCTACGGACCACGCTCGGCCGATTTTTTTCCCGCTTTTAATTCGTTTTCAATTCAGCCGCTCACCCGATTTCATTTTCGTTTTGGCCAAAGATCTTGCATTTTCGTCGGCTACAGTCTCGTGTGTTTCAAAAAATTCCGCCCTCCTTCCTTCGATTCTCGAAAAGCCCGATTTAAGTCGATAAATTTCGTTCCCTCGATTCCCGAATTTCGAAAAACCGTTTCGACCATGCACCGTCGAGCATCCAGATTTCTATTGAAGTGGTGGTTCGTTTTCCGTTTAATCGTGAAATGGCCAAACGGGATCGAAAAACCAAACGACCTAGCCTACCTCTGGCTCCGGAGAATTTCGACCCTTTCCTGTGAAAAGGGACCTCAGTTTTCCGGCAATGCCGTCCCCAGAGAGCGCACCCAAAAATCGAGCCCACTGTAGCGCTTATCCCTGAGGGTAATTATTTTTTTTTTATTTTTAAAAAATTAATACCGAAGGTATTAATATATAGGTATAATATATTTGATGGGGTTGTTTTGTACGTCTCACGTTGTGTTGTTCAACAGAGTGGTTTTACAATTGTGACTTGTGAGGGGAATGCTTTTTGCAGGAGGGGGGATTTCGATTGTAGCTGTAGCGTATGTAAATGTTTATGTGTGTATTCCTAGGATACTGTTGCATCATAATTCTGAATACAAAAAACAGTGAATTAAACGAATTTTCTTCGGTTTGCACTGTTGCCGAAGGTGCTTCCGTGTGTTGATTCAGATCCGCGATTTATTGAGATCTTCGGATTTGGTCGCTGCCATTGGTGTCGTCGCTATCGTCGTGTTTTCTTTTTGACGACCCCTTCTGCTTCCATTGTTTGATGAGTTGGGAATCGGCAGTATTGTTTTCTACTTTCGAAACCTGTAAGTGGATAAGGTGTACTACCTATTTCACTACCGTGAGTATAACATGATGTTTTTTTCTTTATTTCTTTTTACTTTGAGGACAGAAACTTTGGAGGTGTTGATGGATGTTTGCTGTAAGTACATGTTTTTCGTAGCGGCATGTATGGAAAGCTTGTAGTAATATTTTTTCAGTTCCAGGTTGTTCAGAATTCCTGTGTCTTGATTCCATAGGTTTACTTTCATCTGAAAACGGTATTTGTTAGAAATTACATAATTTTTAACGAAACTTTGTTTGTGACTTACTGTTTCTCCAGGTTTTAGGGAGTAGTCGAAGATGTCAACTTCCATCTTTTGTAACTATCCATTTTTAAATTGTGTATTTGGTCCCGCTTTTTGAATTATACCTTCTACATCTAGGTAAGAAGAAGTTAAGATCTTATTGTACTGAATTGTTGTTGAACTATTTTACCTATTATTGTCCCGTGACTCAAGTGGTAAATGTCGTTGAGTTGAGTGTTAGGGTGACGGCTGTTTGGGAATTGAGTATCTTGGTCAAGATGGCTTACCTTCACGAAAGAAATTTTAAATGAGAGTGGTAAGTATTATTTAAAATTTTACCTCTGTTTTGTTGCAAATTATCATCTCATATTCGAACGGGTAGATGTTGTTCGGCTTTGTACCTGCGACGATTTTGGCGAACTGAACGTAGTATATTTCGCCTTCTTGGATCAATAGATAAAATTTTTCAGCGTCCTCGCCGAAGGCTTTGACTTTAATTGTTCCGAACTCGTCTTCAAGTCGGAAAAAGACATCTTTAGGTCTTCCTTGATCGGAATTAGTCTTGAAATACGCGATGTCCTTCCTTTAATTTTCCACCTAGCATTGTAAAGGGAAACGGTGGTAAACGATGTCAATTTAGTTTATTTTAGAAGATGTTTACTTACTTGCAGAGCTGTGGAGTGAGGTTTTTTATTCTTTCGTACACAGGTGGTGGAGTGTTCAGTGGTGCAGTCCCGGTTTGAATGCTACATCCAGGTAAGGAGTTTTCGTTTTCCGGCTCGCTGTCGCTTTCACGAAGCATCTTGCTTGAATGCGGTTTTCCTTTGACTGAGGCCTATCACTGAAAGTACGCTAATCGTCGGTGTTTTAACGTTGGTTTTCCGTTGCGTTGACTGGTTTTCTAGTAATTGGGTGTGATTTTTTTTCTCTTTTTTTTGAAAGGAGTGAGCATTTCCTCAGTTGATGATATTTCATTTATGTCGTGGTGACGATCTGGGAATCCCTAAAGACTTTTATGTTCCCTGGTATTTTATGTTTTATTTGTTTTGACCTTGTTTTTCCCATAGCGAAAGTTTAAAAAATTAAAAATTATATTGTGAATGGGTGTGTTGGTAGGGGAAATTTCCGTACTTGTCACACATGTAACAAATTGTAGCAGTGTACAAATAAGGATAAATAATACGTAATATCCCATACCAATAACCGAATGTTAGTTTTTCGATGCTCCATGCCCGATGCCCGACATGCCCAAGCAAATTCAAAAATTAGAACCTAAAGTGTATTATTACTGACGTGCGGAAATACTTGCCAAATAAATGAGTACAAAACGTTTCCTCCTTTGTTATTTTTCCAATTACTAAATTGAGAAGAATCTGGTTTAACCTTATTTTTCGACGATTGTACGTAGTTTAATTCTTGAACAGTAGGAGGAAATAGCGAAGAAAAAATGCCATTTTCCGGAATGTGTGTAGTCCGGTGGGACGTAACGATGTTGTTGCGTGACGTTGCTGTCGCGTCGCGGTGTTAGTTGCAAATATTGCGACTAATATTGCGCATCACTGTTGAACAGATTGAGTCCAAGCAGACAAACGTTTCATACACAGCAAGGGATGACACTGGTTCAATTGAAGTAGTTCAATGGATTGCAGGTGAAGTGGTAACATCAATTTCTTGCTTAATTATCTACAAATTGTTGATGTTTCCTAATAGATACAGAAACATCCAATTCTGGTTCAAAAGTCAGAAGGTTACACAGAAAAGGCCAAAATAGCTACGAGGAAACCGGTAAGTGAAAACATTTCTGGGCTTACGGGCCAAAAGCGTAGGGTTAAACCCAACACGGACCAGAACAAACGATTTATATTGAATGACTGACGAGTGAAACCTATCTGCTTTCTTACAGAGTTATGCGCTGAGCAGGACTTGGATATCCCCCAATTCACAAGAATGTCACGTAGACTCAATTATTCTGCTACAAATGAAACAAAAAGCGATTTCAGGCGGCGTTCGCGTAACCCATCCTTGAGCAATATAGCAATTGCACCACTCGTCCCTGCTGCGCGTGCTAAATGCCAATGCTGGGTAACAAACGCCTTCACGTCTTTTGAACTTGCTGCCGTCTTCCATTGAGACTCGTCCTGCACAATCGCATCAAGGTAAAAACTACAACCATGTATCATATAACGGATATCAAAGACGCCTGTTTTAAGCATTCATCATTCCGTATCTCTCATATCCTTTTCATAGGGGAAGCATTGCCTGGACCTTCTTCTGAATTGGCAAACCAGATTACCTCAAGGGGCTCTCTGCATCAACAACATGGCGAGAAGGGCAAGAAGACGACCTGTTGTCGACTTCCGGCCGCGATCAGCCACTTCTGCTCTACAACAGGTGCGTATTTCCATCTACACCCTGAATTCGTTACCGCTGCTAGGGATGAGACGGGCAGCGTAACGAGTGAGACGGCCAAGCTAGGCGCCGGGTACCACTTGGGCAAACGGCAGCCAACCATTCCGCCGCTCTCCATCGCAGCCGGCATCGACTTCGGGGTGCCCAGCCGCATCCGACTGCCTCCACTTCGCGTGGCCGAACAGTACGTCATCTCTCGAGCCCGGCTTTATGCTTCAGTCATCAAGCTGTCCAGGGCCACCAGCGTGCAGAGGCATACCGCCAGGCAGGGCCACGCCATTGCCTTCCCACAGCCTGAATCCGCGGAGCTCGTCGCGGAACAGGCTCGAGCTACAGGTGATACAGGAGAAGGGACCTACCCCCGTGCCGACGGCTTGCCTGCTTTCATCAGCATCGCCTTCATCGGTGCCAAGGCGCAGTGGGATGCTCTGCTGCCCAACAGGTTCCGGCACATCCACGAGATGGACGTACGCAAGGACGTCGTTTTCTCATGGCTCCGAGCGTTGAAACACTTGAACCACTTCTACGCCAACATCACCATCGACGACACGCCCGAGATGGAAGCGAGCCTGGAACACATAGTAGACGACCTGATCAAGCACGCCCGGGTCGTTTCGGATGACGTCGGAATCGCCGTAGACCGGCTGGCCACCGCCGAACGAGAGCAGCCAATCGCCCCCATGCACAGACAGGAGCCAGAAGAGGATATGGAGCTACCACAGGGCGCTCAGCTGCCGGCCGTCTTCCTCGGCAAATCGGCACACCCCACGAGCGACCGATATGGTCCTTCCGTACAGGTGCTCCAGAGCCTCCGTGACACACTTTCTAGCGGTCCGGCAACAAGCGAAGGGAGCGACAGCAACGGCGGTGGCGTTGAAGGTAACTTAATTATCTGCTTATTGTTTTCCACACTGCACTTCTCTTTGGCTTCTTTTCAGCGCGCTCTAACTTTTGCCTGACTTTTCAAACTGGAGTCGGATCACTTGCTGACCCAGAAACGCAACCCGGCGTAGCAGAAGCGGAGGCGAGTGCAGAAAGTCATGAGCCCGCTCGCATAGACATTCCAGATGTCAAAAGTCACCTGCCCATGTGCGAATTTGAAGGCAATGACCGGCTCCTGTACTCCGCCTTCCCCTTCCTTTTCCTCCTGGGTTCCGGACTGAGGAAGCCTGGCTCCGTAGCACACCGCGACTGCCGCCACATGCTCTTGCAGTTAACCTGCAACTTCGCGACCTGCCACCGGTTCCTTTTCTGCCTCTTCGACCAGCTGCAGCGGCACGCAGCCGCCCGAGCGGTAAGCGCCCGATTCAAGAATAACCCGGAATCGCTGGAGAAGCTCCAGGCTTGGGTGGCCGACCCCACCTTCCTGCAAGACCTAGCCAGGGCGGCCCGGAACCCACAACACAAGTCGGCTAGAGCCCTGGTCGCGAGGGTAACGCCCCACATCAAGACCACCAGCAGCACCGTCCCGTACAGCTCGGCCCAGAGAAAGGCCTCCATGCAGCATCTCTACGCCCTAGCTCAGCACTTCAGTATGCCGAGCCTCTTTTTAACGTACACCCCCGACTTTGCCAGCGGCGTCCTCAACCTCCGCCTGTCTCTTCCTTTACTCAACAACATCGAGCTACCGGCTTCGGACGACGGCATTCTGGAGGCCCTCCGGCAGCAGCGGGACGTCCATCAGAAGATCCGTCTCTGCCAGGGTAAGTGTAAACGCTCCCGCTTGACCTTTCTTAACTAGAAAGTACCATTCATATAAATTATTCACATTTTCCTTCCATCATTAAACAGCCTGCCTCAATGAGAGGCTCGCCTCCAATCCCGCGGCCATGGCCGAGTTCTTGGTGGGGCTGAAGCCGGAAGGCTGGCCAGGTACACTCCGGTACTACCATCCAGAAAGCCGGACCTTTTTGGATTGCCCCTTGCCTCGTTCGGCGTCGTGGAGGAGCAGGCAAGAGGTACGCCCCACTGCCACGCCATCGTTAGGGGTGGTTTACCGCCCAGCCTTCTGCAGTCTGCCGCAGGCGCACCACGACTCCTAGACGTCATAGCCAGCCTTCTGGACAGGATTGTGACGGCCGAGCTGGAGCCAAAGACGATCGCCCACCACCTGCTCAGCCAGTTCACTGGGACCCGACTTGTCCGCGTCGCGGCCTACATCGCCCATTGTCCCGTCAAGGAGCCCCGGGAGTTCGCCGAAGACAATCAACGCGCGGCCTCCTTTGCAAACCTGTACTCACACAGCGCGACCTGCCATAAAGGAACCCGAGGAAAAATCTGCTGCCGACTCGGTCTCGCATTTCTCAGCACTGTATCGTTTTCCATATCTATTAAATAATATTAACACTTTGAACACATGACACTAAATCATGCTGCTCTCCACTAACTTGCTCGCTTCCCCCCTCAGATGCTTAACCCTGACCTGCTGGAGCAGGTCATCGCGCTCACGGACGAGCAGCGCGACAGGTTCCTGAATACTCTGGCATACCGCAACGGAATGGTGGTGGAGTTCAACCCCGTCATGACGGCGCTGCTGGGTTGCAATTCCAACGTGAGTATCTTGGGGAGCGACGCACAGGCGAAAGCCAACATGTGCTACCTCCTCAAATACATCATCAAACCGCCCTGCGAACTCAGCCACACCCTTGCCCTCATCCACAATGCCCGGAGGACCGTCGAGAACTTTCCTTCGACGGCCAAGGATACAGGAACGGAGCGCAGGACGGCCATGCACTTCTTGACGCGCGTCGTCAACCAGCTAACCAGCACAGTGGAGGTTTCTGCCCCGGTCGCCTCCCTCGCTCTCCTCGGGATGCCTTCAGAAATCTGCAGCCACGGGTTCCACTTGCTTTTCGTCCATGCCGCCCTCGCCTACGTCCTGAAGAAGGGCTGCCCTCAGGAGTCGCCAGACGCCTTTGATGACCTTCAAGGGTAAGTTTTAATTAACCTTCCCCCCCCCCCCCATCGGATGCAGGTACGTCTCGCCGGGAAAAAAATGGCCGTAATAGATGTCGAGGACTTTTCTTCGGCACTTAATGAAATTCAATTTCGGTCGCTTGAGTAGCTTTGTATTTTCCGTTGTGAGGAATGAGCGTTTTTGCTCTGTGACAAGACTCGAACAACTACTGTCTTTGTTTCAACATTTAGGCCCTGAGGTCAATTTAGCTGCGGGGTGGGGGTACAATAATTTTGGCGAATCAGCCTGAAGGAGAGCATGACATGCTCAGACTTATTTAGCTGCAACTTAATGGGGGAATGCGAAGCGAGAGTCTTACCCTCTCGTTGCATACAAACAAAGAAAAAAATGAATACAGTGCAAACTTAGTTTTAAACACATTAAAGGTCGGAAATATCCGACATACACCCGGCCAGAATTACTCGTCTTCTTCTTCTACCGTTTCCAACTGCGCCTGGAACTTGATATTCTCGTTTGCTCGCTGGGCCGCTCTGCGCTGGATCCTCACCGCCCTCGGCATCATCTCATCGATGACTGGAATCGGGATTGATGACACGAATGGACTTCCAGCTGACTCTTGAACTGCTGACACCGACGGGTTTTCGACGGGAACTGGAACCAATGGCAAAGGTTTGGCCGCTGCGGCTTCTACGATGCGCTGCTTGCCTGATTCCACTGGAATCAATGTTTCAGTTGACTCGACTACTTCTAAGGGGTATAGTTTGTTGATAGGGCGGCTGGTTTTACCCTTAGCCGTCCTGATTTCTGCCGAACGCACCTTGCCATCCGCACCCCGGTTCAGCTGTTCCACGATGGCTAACTTCCACTCTGATCTTTTACTGTCTTGATGGACTTGCACGACGTCGGCAATCTTTATCGCTTCCTTGGTCGTTCCTTTGGTTGCCTGGTGATGCTCCCGTAGTGAAGGCAGATAGAGATGAGTCCATCTGTGCCAGAATGCGCGTAAAACATTCTGCGTTCTTAAATACGCTTTGGACAGAATCTGGGGTTCTGTAGAGCGTCCATAACTAGGATCTTCTAGCTCCTCGTCTGCTGCATAGTGAATCGGCAACGTAGTAATGCGACGACCGTAAAGTAGATGGGCAGGAGTGAGGGTCTCGAAGCTTTGAATATCCGTTGAAACTCGAGTTAAAGGCCGATCATTGAGGATCGCCTCTATCTGCGAGACGACTGTTTGTAGCTGGACAAGACTCAATCTCGTCCGACCAGTCATTTTCCTTAGAGAAGTTTTTATTAGGGAAATCAGGCGCTCCCACCATCCGCCGTACCACGGCGCTCGCTTGGGTATGAATTTCCAAGTGATCCTCAGGTTGGCAAGTTCCTTTGCGACCTCCGGTTGTTTGAAGAACTCCAACAGAATATTTGAGGCGCTTACAAATGTCGACGCGTTATCCGAATAGATAACTCGGGGAATGGAATGATGACTCGTAAAACGACGCACTGCGTCGATGAAGGCTCCGCTCGTCATATTCTCAACTACTTCCAAATGAATAGCGCGCGTTACTCCACAGGTAAACAATAAGATGTATACCGAATCCTCTCCTTCTTTGACGCGGATGGGGATTGACCCGGTGTAATCTATTCCGGTGACTTCAAAAGGGTAGGACTGACGAACACGATCTCCCGGAAGAGGCGCTGGGTCTGGAAGTTTGTACGACGATCCATGGTCTCTTCTGCATTTGACACAGCTTCGACAAATTCTTTTAACTTGCGCTCTGGCAGATGGTATCCAGTAGTGCTGAATCAACTGAGCTAAAGTAGATTCCGTTCCATAATGGAAAATTCGCTCGTGGACATCAGTGATAATCAGTCGTGCCAGGTCTGAGTGTTTTGGAATCAATACTGGATATTTCGCCGACTCAGCCATAGTAGAGTTTTGGAGCCTGCCTTTGCAGCGGATGATATGGTCTGCATCTAGGAATAGATCAAGTTGAGATACTAGTGCAGGTCTCCAAGATTTCTTCTTTGATTGTAGATAGTCCAGTTCGGATGGAAAATATTTCTTCTGAAAAGCACGAATCCAAACCTTCTCTGCTCTCTGTAGTTCGTCGGAGTTGAGCGACTCTCGATTCCACAAATCACGCGATGGATTTTTTAATCGAAAATTGCTTGCGAGACGAAACACTTGCGCTGTCACCCACAATAGCTTCTTAAAACTGTACTTTGATGGATCTATCACTGAAAATAAATCTTCCTCCGACGACGACTGGATCTGCGCTTTTTACAGCGACGTGAACTGCTTTGGAGCTTTTAAACTCTGTTACTGACCATGCTGGCCAACTCTTGCGATCCGTCAACCACTTCGGGCCTTCCTTCCACGGCTTTGAAGCTTTCAATTCTTTAAATGAGGCACCTCGGGAGAGGATGTCGGCTGGATTCTCTGCTGACGGAACATATTTCCATGTAGCCGCCTGAGTTTTGTTGAAGTCCCGGATTTTCTTCACTCGATTCGTAATAAACTGCCGTGGGTGTCCCTCTTCTTTCGAGATCCAGTGATGCACAATTTGACTGTCGCTCCAGAGATAAACTCGAAGCTTGATTCCGAGTGGCTCAAGTGCGACAATGATGGTCGTAGCGATCAGAACGCCCAAGTAGGCTGCCATCAATTCGGATTCTGGAATAGACAACTCTCGGTCATCTTCTTTTTGCTGGCTTCTGATTGGCGTGATTCTCACTTTTGATTCGACGAACGCTACTTCTTGGTGATGCACTAAATACGCTACCGCACCGTAGGCTCGGCGACTCGCATCACAAAAAATATGGAGCTCTCGTACCGCTATAGCTCCTCCGAAATAGGATCTTCTCACCGACATAATTTTTTGTTCTGTAGCACAAACGATCGAAGACACTATTTCTTTCCACTTCTCTAAATGTTCACTTGTCAGCTCTTCGTCTAGTTTAACGTTTTTTATACACAAATCTTGGATTACGATCTTTGCGCTTGTGGCCAACGGCGCATAAAACCCCAGCGGATCGTAGAATGCGCCCTTTCCTTTGAGAACGTCGCGTTTCGATGCCTTTTCAATTGATGGAGATAAATTTGGAATTTGGACATGGAGGCAATCGCTATTGCGGTCCCAAATTAGTCCAAGCGTCTTTGACTCTGGTGAGGCGTCGAACGTTCCTTTCCCTTCCAGCTTTCTCTCTAAGTAGCGATCACTGAATCCCCATGCCTGGAGTGGCAGGTTCGCACCGCGCATGATATTGTTCGCATGATGATAGTAACTTTCGGCCTCAGTTTGACTATCACACCCGGTGATAATATTATCAACAAAAACACTTCGCTGCAAATCAGCAGCCACTTCAGAGCCATTTCTTGACAGATGATGCATAACGACAGAGTTGAGAATGAATGGCGATGATTTCGCACCAAAGGGAACTACTTTAAAGCGATAGATAACTAACGGCGAATCGGGATCTTGTGGATTTGATAACCACATCCAACGTAGATAATCACGATCTGACTCATGAAGCTCGATGTGATGGAAGGCTTTTTCGACGTCAGCAACTATGCCTATAGCGTGGACTCTGAATCGGATCAAAAGATGAACCTGATCGTTGTGAAGGGGTGCACCAGTTTCAACGCAGTCATTAAAGCTCACGCCATTCCAACCTTTGTTGGAACAATTGTAGACAATCCGGATGGGAGTGGTCGATGACTCCTTCTTCACATAGTGGTAGGGTATATAATGACAACCCTTGATGAGTGGCTCTGACGGAACTAGCTCGATGTAATGGCGATCTAACTGATCTTTGATAATGTCGGCAAACACTCCCAACATCCCGTCTCTGGATAAACGTTTGATGGTGGCTTCGGTCATCTTTTTCACCATGGTAAAATTAGAAACGAGCTCGGGGTGATCACTTTTCCACGGAAATCGGGCAATATACTTGCCGTCTATGAACTGAATACACTTCTTGGCGTAGTCCGTCGCTTCACTGACCTTTTCCTGACGAGGAAAGATTCCCAGAGTCTCCAGCGACCACATAAACGAAAATTCGTCCACACTTTCAACAGATTGCACATGTAGATTCGTAGAGTCTGGAATGATGCTGCTTACTCGGCGGTAGACTTGGTGACGGCGACGTAATTTGTCCCGCTTCCATAACTCTGATTTCTCCCTTTAGGGCGTTTCTCAATTGATCAAGAGTGAATTCATCTTTATCTTGCTTTCGAGCGACATTTTTGCGTACGTCAATCGGGAGTTTGTCTAGAAGAATACATACAAGCAAGTCACCGTACGTATCAGGGGGCTTGCCCAGCGATTCAAGACCACGAACATAAGACTCCAATTGATCATAGAAGCCACGGAGGCTCTTCAAATTAGCTTCCGGCTTTGGTACATTGTACAACGCTCTCATGTAGGCTGCGATAACCTTAGGTTTCCTTCCATAGCGCTCTTTGAGAATATCCACCAAAACTGTGTAGTTTTTGTTTGATGGAGTTAGGCCTGCTACTGTGGTCAACACATTTTGATCTAGTTGACCCAAGAGATAGTTGAACTTGTTAATGTCAGCTAGCGAGTCATCGCTCTCAATTTCAGCAACGAAAGCTTGCCAAAACGGCTGCCATTGTAAGATATCGCCATTGAAACGTGGCAAAGCAATTTTTGGTCGACTGGTCGCTCGAGAAGGCAAAACGGGTGCTGGTTGTGGAGTTGAATCAACGTCTGGATTTGCACGACGCAATACGTTGATTCTGTAACGACATAAATCCCCAGCGTCTTGAATGATGCTATTTTCGACATCAGCTTCCTCGATTTCCTTCTGCAAGTCTTCTTGTTTTGTGACGAGCTGAATTTGCTGATCCAAATCTTCCAGCGTCTCATAGCGTGTTTTAAGTTCAGCTAACTTGCTTTCTAGTTCATGAATTTTTCGAGATGGTTCCATGTCCTCATCTTCAAATACGTTTTTGAGCCTTTCGATTAATCGGGCTGCAATAACTCTACTGCCGCTCCTCAAAACTAACAAACGCTCCAGATCTGCCATCGCTCCAAACGTGGCTCTAATTTCAGATGGACGTTGATGAAGTGAAATTGAGTACGGATGACGTGGATGACAATGGATGAATTCGGATGAAAGTGGATGACAATGGATGAATTCGGATGAAAGTGGATGTTCCTACGTTGTGTTTGCGTGTTGCCTGCTGCTGCAGAGGGTGTCTGGACCACCACGTGTTGATGACGCCAGCCCTTGTTACTTCGAGATTTGCCTGTCTCAATCAGGTCTGTCGGAACCGTCACCTTTCGTGACGCCAACACACCAGGTTCGATCCTGGTTACGGCACCAAAAAATGTCGAGGACTTTTGTTCGGCACTTAATGAAATTCAATTTCGGTCGCTTGAGTAGCTTTGTATTTTCCGTTGTGAGGAATGAGCGTCTTTGCTCTGTGACAAGACTCGAACAACTACTGTCTTTGTTTCAACATTTAGGCCCTGAGGTCAATTTAGCTGCGGGGTGGGGGTACAATAATTTTGGCGAATCAGCCTGAAGGAGAGCATGACATGCTCAGACTTGTTTAGCTGCAACTTAATGGGGGAATGCGAAGCGAGAGTCTTACCCTCTCGTTGCATACAAACAAAGAAAAAAAATGAATACAGTGCAAACTTAGTTTTAAACACATTAAAGGTCGGAAATATCCGACAATAGACAGTGCCCGCCTTCACATTCTAATAACATGCCTCCACCCTCTCTTTTTCTCTATAACCTTCTTCTAGTAACGGACTCTTTTCCGACGACGAGCCCCTCACACCACCGGCAACGAACAGCGTTGAACAGGACGAAGATCCAGAGGAGCTGCTCGAAGATGACCAAGGCTCGAAGCCGCCGTATATCGTGGAAACCAGCCGGAAAGCCGAGGCGGCGGAGGACGATTACGCCCACGTTACGGCAACCGTATACTCCAGTGGCAAGGAGAAGAAGGCCGTTACGCAGGTGGAGCATTACGCTTACCGCGGGGAAACGCTCCTACACTACTCGCCTTACGATTACGCCGCCACGATCCTAATCGTGCAAAAACCCCTCGAAAAAGGTAAACAACGTCCTCCACCAGGTAGCGGCGGCCGCGCCTCGGCCTCCTCCGCGGATCATGACGGCAGCGACCTGGACGAGAGGGACGCGACCGCTGCCACCGGACTCGGCTCAATGCAAGGGAGGACGCCTAACGCCACCTTCTCTTTCCATCCCGCACACCCACTCTACGACAGCCACCACCAGCAGATCCGGTCCAAGTTCAGAGTACCGGTTCTCATCCGCGGCCCGCCAAAACCACCTCCGCCCAAACCGACCCACGCCACCGACGAATGGAGGAGAGCCACTCGCGCCTTCACCCAGTACATGCTGCTGGTCTTCCGACCCTGGCTGGATGAGGGCGGGACGGCAGCCGGTCGGGCCCTACTCCGCTGGACAATGCGCGCAGACGTTGGATCGAGAATTCGGCCCAAGGTAAGCCCAATTTTTACATTCCTTTCGCTTCCTTCTTCTTTCCAAGTAAGCTCTCCCTGACACAGCCGTCTTGCTCTACCAACACAACCCCGCACCCGGCTTCAGCGACACCGTCCAACGACTTACCGTCATCTTCCTCTCCATACTCTTCTTCTCAGGTTTGCGCATCTCCGCGGAGCAAAGGATCGTCAACCAGCTCAACCGGAACAGTAAGGCTACCAAGTGGTCTAATCCGGATGACCACTCCGGGAACATGATGCCCAGCCGGAACCCCACTGAGCAGCCTGAAGAGGACACCAGGATCGAAAACGGGGCACAACACCTCATTGACATGGCGCGGGTGGAAGCGCCCTAGACGAACCGGAAAGTCTGGCAAACTTCAAGCAGCGCCAGTACAACGAGGACACGGAAAGTTTGCTGTGCCAGGTTTTGGCAGGTCTGGCTCGTCGCAAGGGGCCCCAACGAGCAAGTCCTCTACAGGCTGCATCCATGATCAACGCGGGAAGACCGGAGAGCGCTCCGACCACCAGGAGCGTTCTCAAGGCGCTGCAGGCCGACGTGACGGACTCCGGCTCATCCAGAGAGGACGACGACATCAACCTTCTCGGACCGGAGCGGCCACAGCAGCCAGCAGGCGACCCTATCCAACAGGACGCACCACTCAATAGCCAGCAGGCGGCTGTCATGAGTCTGTGCACACCCTCTTCTTCCACGAAAAGGAGCAGCACGGCCGCGGAGCCGGTTCACGATTGCAACCCCTACGCCTTCTCGTCCACGGCGGCCCTGGAACAGGTAAGTCTTTCCTCACGAAGCGGATCCAGGAGCGTGCCAAGGAGATGGGGCTGCAAGTCGCCTGCATGGCGCTCACCGGCATCGCGGCCTGCATCATGCCTCAAGGCACCACTTGCCACCACCTGCTAGCCATCCGATGCGGCACCACCCGCCGCCGGCCACCTCCCCTCCAACGGGAAAAGCTACTTCAGCTCCAGTGCAAGCTTCAGCGAGTGCCTCGCCATGGTCATCATCGATGAGGTCTCCTTCGTCACCCCGGAGATGCTGGACATCATTGCTGGGAGGCTCGCCGAAATCATGGGCGTGGATTCCATCGACCGAGCGCCTGGCGACGCTTCTGCTCCTGCTGCTGAACCGCTGGCCATTGTCCTGATGGGAGACTTCTTCCAACTACCACCCGTGCCCCCCGACACCCTCTTCACGGCCCTCATCAACTGGTTCGTTCGCGGGAAGGACATCAACAAGGCCACCTCCCGTTTCAGAGGCGACTCCCAGAGAAGACAGCGAGGAGTCCATTTCTTCAGCACCTTCCGGAAAATCGAGCTCACCCAGGTAAGCAATGCCACTATTCTCTTTTTTACTTCCTTACGATTTTACGACCTTAAGTAACACATAAAACCACTTCACCAATGCAGCAAATGAGAGCAGCGGAGGACGCCCAGCACATCGCCATGCTGGAACAGATAAGAACACCCGCTCTAGGGAACCCACGCATCCAGCTGAGCGACATCGCCCACCTGAAAACCCTCTCCCACGCGGATGTCCTCGCAGATCCGGAATGGATCGCCGCACCCATCGTCGTCACCAGCAACAGCGAACGACAGCACATCAACCGGCTCCAATCCGCCAAATGAGCGGCGTGGAAGGGTGTGCCACGCATCGTTTGGCGTCTTGAGATCAGCGCAGAGCTCGCCGCTTATCTACCTCCGCGAGTCAGGGAACGCATCTACGCCGAGTTTGCTCAATTCACCGGCGGCTTCGTTCAGGGCGCTCCAGGGTACCTGACAAGCAACATCAATCCAGGTAAGAAACTCCAAACGATTTCTTTTCTTATTTTCGTACGCTGTTAGCTGCATGCTGAATGATCTCCTTCCCTTCCTTGCTGCCACATCAACGCAACCATTATCAAATGAAATAGAATGCAGCAAATATTCCCTAAAAATTTTTTTTTGTCCCGTGCAGCGAGAGGGCTTTCCAACGGGACTGCCGTCCTCTTCGAAAGCATTGAGCTGGATCCTCGCGAAGAACGATATTGCCACGGCAGCAGAAGACACCGACGTCGCCCTCACCTACCCGCCGCTCCACATCAACGTCGCTGTGCCCGGTGCGAACCCTGCCGACTTCGTCGAGAAGACCCTGGAGCCCGGACGCGTCGTCATCCTCGTATCCAGGGTTAGCAAGTGGGAGCCGGTGGACATCAAGCTGCCGGGCCGCCGTCAAGCTGACACCTTCCACTACCGGCCACACGGCGTGGAGCAGCGCTTCGCCGTCACGGTGCATAAGATCCAAGGACAGATTTGCAACAAGATCATCCTACAGCTTAACAAGCGCTCCTTCATGCCCCACCTGACGTTCAGCATGCTCTACGTCGCGCTGTCCAGAGTGCGGACCAGCGAAAGCATCCGCTTCATGCCACCCCACCCGACTGGACCAGGCCTAGGCTACCTCCAAACCCTTAAGCCCACCGAGGACTTGCTCACCTGGCTCGAAGGATTTGACCCTGACGACGGCACCGGCAGCGCATGGAACATCGCTCGCGCCAAAGAAGCACAGCCCGGAAGCAGCTCTTTCCAGCAACCAGAGACCCCAAATGTAAGTGCATCTTTTCACTTCATGTTATTCTCCTATTCTACGATGCATTCTACCAACATGGCAGCTAAAGTCGCAGCTACAACCTCCACCGAGTCGCCTATCGCGAAACCCGTTTCCACGCCCCGAAGAACGCCAAACAAGCGAAAACGAACGTCAGGTAACGTACTCAAACGCTGCCCGTACAGTGCCGCATGAATGCCGCCTACAAAGCTGTACATTTTTCTACTCAACGTACGTTTCTTTTAAAGAACGCCATCCTTTGTACAATAGATGAACCCACTACTAGACCTCCTAGCACTCATTAGTGCGTCATCACCAATTGCGGACGATCCTCGGGTAAGTAGAAACAGCGCCAATCAACCAGCACGCCACAAAAGATAAGCTCACCTTTCGTCCTGTCGCTTTACAACTATCATAAACCCTTACTTTACCATTTACAATTTTAGCCTATCTCCATTTCCCATATACTTGGCAGAACCATTTATTTTCCATCTTCGTATTTGTGCCTCTCGACCGATTCTTTACCCCTAGCAGCTAACACAGTGTAATACTAACTTACTACTTCCCAGACAACTTGCCTATTCTCTCAGTTTCTCCAATTTTCCTACCTAAAAATGCATACATTTCTGCTTCCTTCATTTCTATAGTGTCTTCCGTTTTTCATACACCATCTTTCGTATACCCTATTAGTCTTTCCTTCACCGTTTGTACTACCTTCTTCTACTATCTCGTAGCGCAGTTAATACACAGTTTTCTCCTGCAAATAATACGCCTTCATTGACCACGGTCCATTAAAAGACGAACTAACTCCCGCCTCGACCTACGGAGCAAGAAAGGGGCATAGGCAGGGCCACGGGGGGCAGTTCCCATTGGCGTTCAACTATGAACAAAACAATTATGTCCACAAGATACGCTGCCAATGGGGAAAACCATAAACGCGCAGACTTCACATAAAAAAACCGAAACGATTGGAACGGTGAATGATGGGCTAGTGTACAACGCAGAATACAAAACACTACAATGACCGATGCGAAACAGATTATACAGTCATGTAGTTCGCTCGTCAAATACCGCAAGGCGGAGGGTTGTCAATTCAAAAAAATATTCGTACACCCCATATTTGGTAGTAAAACATACCAAAAAATACGGAAAAATACATAAAAATACAAAAAAAATTTGTTAAATAAATAAAAACTAAAAAAAAAGTATATAAAACAACATTTTCATATTCGGTATTATGAATTTATCATATATGGGCGCTTTCAAACCAAAGTAAGGCCAATCCGTGCTACGATTTGTCAACCTCCCGTATATTTTCCACCCTTAGTACTTTGGGTTCACAACTCATCCAACAACGGTTTTCCTACGTTTGTCATTCATAATGAGGGGTGTCTTAGAGCTTCACTCGTCTGCACTTTAGCAGTTAACGTCTGTGAGAGTCGATTGATACACGTTCTCAAAAACGCTCCAGTCGTCCCAATGTCATTATTCCTAAATTATGGCTAACACTTTGCAACCTCTTACTTTACATTACAGCGATTTTAATGCCATTCGTTCCGGAACCGAATGGTGAGTCCCGCTTTGGCGTTTTCCTTTGTTATAAAAAAGTGCTTCCGTATGGGAATCATTCATATTCAGTTCTGAATTTCATTCAGTTCCAATCTTCTGGTACGTCTAACATTTAAAACCACCATCGAAAATCCGGATGGAACACAACATCTTTTGCTAAACTGGATCGATCGGTTTGGTGTAGAGTTTCGTGGTTATGCGTGCAATAGCATTTCCAGGATCATCAACGGCCAAATATCAGTATACCGTAAATCCTCAGTTTTAAACATTTGTATAGGTTCAATCGAATCTTGTGTTTTGCAATTTTTTGTGTGTTCTATTCCACTTTTATTGATTGAACCCACGCATTAGATAGGAAACATTTATTCCATTACCGGTGCTAGCATATTCTACATAAGATGCGGACACTCGACAAGGATTGTGTTCCAGACGCTTAATTTCTATTATATTTGGCAACGCCATAGAGACAAAGCATTGCACTTTTCCCGCTGTCACTCTTCTCTCTTCTTCCCTGCCTTTGCTAATTCTACACAGTTCTCGTTGTTCCTTTGACTCAATCGAGCCGATAGGCACTCGTCTCTAAATTGTTCAAAGCCCTCTTGATTTAAACGAGACAGTTTCTATTGTGGCAAAACCGGAATACAAACCTTTTTCGTGTGTTCCAAGAAACTAGTTTTGGTAGGCTTACTCAGAAAAACTTATTTGATGCATCGATGAGTGTGAGTCACCAGAACATTTGGTGCATCGACCTTGCGTAACGAACCCCTTAAAAAACTCAATCTTGAATTTTAGGGAATCGTCCCAGTCAGATCCCGTAAAAAAAAAACCTTGGTGTATCGGCATTTCTTGCGTCCCCGAGAAAAAATCGTTCGTTTCCCTTTGACTGTTGCAGTGAACAAGTGGTCGACAAGCCCGTAACGCGTTCGGCGTCGCTGTTTTAGCTTAGTTATCTCTCTGTATCTCGACCATCATTGAAGGTATAAACAATAGCTATGCATTAATTCACTTTACAGTCCAGACTAAACTATCGGGAAAAAAAAAATATTTCGTGCTCGTGTTAAAAAATATTTTTTTTTTGGGTTGTCTTCATTTGTAAGTTTTGAGTACAGATTTCTTGATTCCCTCCCTTAAAATCATTTCATTCTGAATTCACGTTGCGTGAGCGCTGCTAGTTTGTCGATTCATAGCGTTTACTAGTCATTGTGTCCTCGCCACGTGTTACCCTGAGGGAAGGATTTCAAGTTTTGCCCGTTTTGGTCCATTGCATCTGTCGTTGCGTTCCCATCCTCCCGCGTTGTTATCTAGCGCGCTGCATTCCAGCCCCCTTTTTCGTTCTGCGCCTTTCAAGTGGCCACCAGTGGCCCGTCTACTCTGTCAAAACTGCCTCGCCGTAGGAACAGCCAATTGAGCCGCGCCTTTCACGCCGCTCAACACGAAGAAAGAAAAGTGCGTCAACGCGAAGAAAAAGTAGCTGAGCGAAAAAGAAAAGAAGCAGTACACGAGGAAGATCAGAAAGCAAGAGAGGAGCATATCAGTCGAGCTATCCGAGAAGCTGAAAAGGTCCGAAAACAAATCTTAGCAGACCGAGCGGCGAAAGAAGCAGCCCAAACCCAACAACTAGCTGCCGTTCAAAAAGAAGAGATAGACTACGACGACGTACTCCAAATTCAAGAAGAAAGCCAAGACGAAATCGAGCACGTGGTCCTAGCGACCGGTCCAAAGTCTCTCTAGGCTTGTTGGTCCGTCTGTTATTGGGCCCATCGCAGTCATAGTCCAAAGAGCACGGTCCTAAACCTGCAAAGGTTCATTGGGCCAGCTTCTAGTTAAGCTTGCTGTGCCATCAACATTTTTTTGTTCATGCTTGTACAGACTTGATGGTCCTTAACCTGGGTCTCTTGCTGTAACAGTTTATGCCTTCATCAAATACAATCTTTCTGTCTCATAATTTATAAAAAAAAAGAACTTCAAAATGGCGGACGCCAGCGGCGGTGATGATCAGCTCAATAGAAGTGGAAACCCTGCGCGGCCTTCAAGTCGCACCATGGATGTGCAAACCGATCATACCGATAGATTCCCGCCGTTGAATGATGTTCGCGCTCTCAAACAACAGAGAACCACTGAGAAGTGTCGTCTGACCAAATTAGCTGGCAAGATCTCAAAACACATGGTGAACCGCGGAAGTCGGACTATTCTCAAAACCTTTCGAGCAGAGTTTTCCGCCCAAGTAAACCAATGTATGATGGTCCAAAACAATTATTGCTCAGCAAAAGGTTCGATCGACGATGAAGACAAACGATGGGTCGAAGATATCAATTTCAATACCAAACGCATTTTTGACAACATCGATAATTATATTATCAACACGTCTCGACCTCCATCAGGTGCCAC
The DNA here is from genome assembly GCA_013167095.2 of Daphnia sinensis. Classification (NCBI taxonomy): domain Eukaryota; kingdom Metazoa; phylum Arthropoda; class Branchiopoda; order Diplostraca; family Daphniidae; genus Daphnia; species Daphnia sinensis. Next base: position 8,431 of record WJBH02000051.1, on the reverse strand, counting down.
TCCAGGTACTCCAGTGCGACTTTCTGCCACCAGTTCCTCATCAAGTCTCCAATCAAATCACCGTTCAAGTCACCATTCGAGTCAACATTCAAGTCATCATTCATCTCGTCCCCAAACACCCAGTGCATCCGTAGCCATACCTTCGCCTGACTTAGCAAGAGCCCTCGACCAAGAAAAAACACGCCGCATCGAACTAGAAAAGCAGCTTTTACAGCTGCAAATCCAAGAAAAAGAGAAAATAAAACGAGCAGTAAAAGCGGAAAGGATTTTATTGGCTGCAGATTATAACAAAGTACATAGGGACAAATTAGGAAAAGTCCAGCTAGCAGCCAAACTACTTGAAGAGGAAAATGAGAAATTCCGACGCGAGCTACTTGCTGAAAGGAAAAAGGCGCAACAGGGTTATGATGAAGCCAAGGAAAAGCAACGTCTGCTACTCCAAGAACAAGATGAGTGACAAGTAACTGAGCAGAAGTTAAAAAAGAAAATCGAATTTCTTCTAAACCAACAACAAACCAATGACTCAAATAATCAACCAACTTCCGACTCTAAAAAGTGTGAAGCAAAGTCGAAAAAGATCAATTTTCAGAAATGGACCGTAAAAAATGACGATCTTCAGTCAACAAAGACAGTAGAGTCGGGCGATCTCATTAGAAACACAAGATCCGTGTTCCGGCTTCCCAAAATGGATTTGAAGCCGTATGATGGAGACCCCAAGAAATGGCCAGATTTCGTCGCGATGTTCCGGGATTTAGTTCATTTAGACGACACACTGTCAACAACAGAAAAAATGGCAATATTAAAACGATCCCTGTCAGATGAAATCAGGAGTGGTCTGGGCGATTCACTGAGCAGTCCGTCTTTGTATTATGAAGCTTTGGCGGAACTAGAAACCACGTACGGACATCCGCAAATAGTATCCAGAGCTTATATTCAGTCTTTGATTGAACTCCCGAAAGTTTCCAGCAATGACTACAAGACCTTACAGAAATTTTCTCAAGCTCTCACTGGTGCTGTTTCTTCTTTAAAAAACGGAGGGTATGAACACGAATTTAAAGTCGTCCGGAATTCTTGAAATCATCCTCGCCAAACTTCCCGCCGAGCTACAAAGCAGGTGGGGGAAGAAGATCGTGAAAAACCACCCAGTATGCCTCACTTTGCAAGATTTTTCTCCGTGGATTCAGACGATCGCAAAAGCTGAAATGATGGCAAAACATTGCCAAATTTTTACAGCTACGCCACCGGCACATAAACATGGACAAAAGCAGGGCCGGCAGCCGGAAAATAAAGTTAAACACCCGCCTACGATCAATTCCATTAATCAGAAACCTTCCGCTCCCACCCCGAAAGCAGTAAAATTTTGTGAGGTGAACACCTCAAAAACACTAACGTGCCTGCTATGCCGAGAAGATCACCGCCTAGCCCAGTGCAAGCAGTTCACTTCACTGTCAGTAGAAGAAAGAGCTAACATGATCAAGCAATGGGGTTGTTGCCTGCGCTGCTTGAGCAAAGGTCATATTATGCGCGAGTGCAACAGTAGAAAGAAATGCAACGTCGACGAATGTTCTTTACCGCACCATCCTTTGTTGCACGGTGCACCTCGGATCTTCACACCACCTCAGTCAGAACAACCGAACAAAGCAGCAAGCAAGAAAAATGTCGGCACACATTTGGTTCAAGAGAATTCAATCACAACGCTTCTTCTTACGGTGCCAATCGTAGTCGAAGCCAACGGCATTCAGAAAAAAATCAGTTTGTTTCTTAGACTCTGGAAGCCAAGCCTCGTTGATTGTCGACAAACTCGCAAAACATCTTAAATTGGAAGGACCAATCGAGTCATCACCACTCAGCACGTTCCATGGCGATGATCCGAAAAATAAAGTAAGAAAAGTAGCCTTCAACGTGTTAACAAGCGACGCCAGCAAATCGTTTAATGTCAAAGCCGCTTACACGGTGCCACGGCTCGAAATCCATACGGCAAAAGTCGATTGGACAACATTTAAACATCGATGGGATCATCTCATCAACATTGAGCCGATCAACGCAAACTTGGCGCAAGTAGAAGTTTTATTAGGTCGCGATGTAATGCGAGTTCATGACATCCTCGAGCCTCGATATCCATCCGACGGCGACGACGCTCCCGACGAAATCAAAACACATTTCGGCTGGTGCATCACCGGTCCAGTTCCGTCAGTCATGCTAAACCCGTCTGTCAGATCAATTTCTACCCATCGCTTTTCTGACCAACTTCTTCAAGACTTCGTGACTCAATTTTGGATGACAGAAACCTTTGGTGTTCGTCCTTTGTCGACTCCACTCCTCTCGCATGAAGACAAAATTGCTCTGAAGATTCTCCAAAAAACTACACATCATAATGGCGAGCGATACGAGGTCGGGTTGATGCTTCGCAACCCACAAACCTGTCTTCCTGACAATCGAGAAGTGGCCATCCGTCATTTTAATTCATTGGAAAAACGATTTAAGCGTGATCCAGCGTTCGCAGTGCGTTATTCCAAAGTCGTAACGGAATGCATATCGTTGGGTCACGCCAAAGAAGTAGACGACGCCGAACCAGCCCTTCCAGGTGCCATCTGGTATTTGCCTCATCATGGAGTGGTCAACCCTCACAAACCGGAAAAGGTGCGAGTTGTTTTTGCTCTACAAAGGCCCCGACCTTTTAACCAGTTTGATTGGCGTCCTTCTTCGATTTAGGCGTTTCCCGGTTCCTATTTCTGGTGACATCGAAAAAATGTACCACCAGGTGTTGGTTCCGTCCAACCAACAGTCTTTCTTCCGGTTCCTTTGGAAAAATCCAGACGACGTGGGATCACCAAAAACATTCCAGATGACCGTGCACGTATTCGGCGCGGTATCTTCTCCTACAAGCTGCATTTATGCCTTAAGAAAAACGGCAGAAGACTTTGGTTCCCGCTATCCATCAGTAGTCGATCGGGTACTCACAAATATATATGTCGACAATTATCTGGATTCGACCGAGACGGAAGTAGAGGCTGCTGACGTCGTGAAAAACGTTTCCGACTTGCTGAAATGTGGCGGTTTTAATATGGCACAGTGGCTTTTCTCTTCCCGTGCAGTATTGGCAACCCTCGACAAATCCAATCTTCTCCGATCGCTTGATCTAAACGCCGATCAACTACCGATAGAACGCACGCTGGGTCTACTATGGAACTTCCAGGACGATTCATTTAATTTCAAATCATCCATCAAATCCACCGCTAAAACAAAACGGCAAGTGCTCCAGCAAGTTGCTTCGGTTTTCGACCCTTTGGGTTTTTTGGCGCCGATTGTCATGTGCGCTAAAATTAATATGAAAACGTGACAACTCTGCAGGTGCGGAAAAAAAGGGGAAAAAAGGATAAATTGATAAGTTCGATTTTAAAATTAAAATTCATTGGGTTAAATTTTAATGGAAAAATTTGAAAATGATGTATATTGTAGAACTAGCGTAGTTCTTTTTTTTTGCATCTTTTCCCGTAGTTTTATTACAAATAGTTCACTAATAATAGGTCGCAAAAGTAGCCACATTTCCATAAGGCTCTCTCGCGTGTTCCCATACTTAGGGCTCGGATTAAAAACACCCCTTCCCGTGATCAAAAAAATCTTTAAAAAATTACCTTATACCTGACCCCTATAACTCCCTACAAAAAAATTGGTCTCTTTCCGACGAATACGCTGTATTTGGGAGCGCCACGAAAATCGCCTTTTCGCGCGTTCCCATACTTTAGGTAGCCACTGTTCTTCTTTTCCTCAGATCGACCGTGCCTGTTCCGAATTTGAAACACTTAAAACATGGATTGGCCGGCAAGCTTAGGAGGAGCCGTATCAGCTTCAAACTTATCTTTCACATCTGAAAGAAAAGCTTTCGTTTTCGTACATACATTACCAATTTCATCTGAATGTAATTGTGACTAAACATAGAAAAAGTTAGTTTCCGTTGTTAAAAACATTATCTGATTACGATGGCTATTTTGTTCTCAAAACTACGAATACACTCATTACAGAATGTTATCAGTTATTAACTTGTTGATACTGTCTGACAAGAACAAAAATCGAATGAAGTAACCAGTAACCAACTATTGCATTGAGCATGTGATACTATTTCAACAGCATGTAATTCCAATACGCAAATTTGACAGTTGATGACCACGCAGACAGCGATTACATTACCATTATACCATATTTACACCACAAAACACGTCATGTCGTGGCGTCATTCACGAGATCAATGGAATTGATGGTACACAATTCGAGAGGTGTGCTTAGCCTCGTACTGCTCGTCGTCTCTCGCTGTTTATGTCACTTATTATGCTCGCCGATATTGAATTAATTTACCAAATATAGTTTGAAAGTGCGAAAGTTTTTTGTTTTTTTCTAGAACTATATCATTATAAGTACATTAATAATGGGTAACCCTGTTACATCGTTACAGTTGTATCTGTTCCAAAAAAAGAAAATACAAATTGAACACAAAAAAAAGAAACGTCTCTTAAATGTGAAAAAAAACGAAATGGGAAAAATAAAGGAGGTATACGAGCTATAGCGATTCATCTTTCTTGTATTGTGAACACGACAAAACAAACATTTCATTTGCTCCTATTTTCTTAGTGCAGTTTTTAAGTTAGCAAATCATTGAATTAATTTTATCTTGATTAAAACGATTTTGAACATTTGAAATTAAAACAACAGTCAGTAGTTTGGGAAAAAAAAGGCTATTCCCAAGGGTGTGAGTTCTATACTTCTAGGAAGCCTATCTGCATCTTGAACATCGATTTTTGTTTATGCCGTGCGATCTTTTTCCCCATCAGTAACACAAACGTCATCTTGGTGTCGGCGTTTTGTTGCTGGAGCAGAATCGCCAATCGACGCCCTTTTCTCAGTCCATTTTTCCATCCGTCTTCCATGCAGTAATAATGGCCGCATCATCAGAATCGATCTCTACTTTGGCGATCTTAAAAGGAGTGGTATTATTTGGTCACTGTATTTTTATTACTATTTAGTACATATTAAGATGAAAAACTTGTTACATTGATGACACTGCCAGCAGAGATGCTGATGGAGGGGATTTGGGAAAATAAATTAGTTCGCCCGTCCAGGATGCACACTTTGTAATAATGTCTGGTGACATCTAAACCATCTACAAGACACATGTCGTCATTCCACAAGGTAACAATAGCCTGTATATAAAGACAACATTAAGAATAATTATCGTAAGACTACCAATGGTACAGCAGTAGTTTACTTACATTTTGGCCTTTACTTAACGACGCGTCGAATATGAAAATTTCTTTCTTACGTAGGGACCCATCCTTAAGTGCAGTTGGGCCTACGACTTTATCTATGTAACCCACCACATCTAGAAAACAAGCAATAATTACTATAATTTAGTTATTCGTGTTAGGCACTGAACAGTTAAAATTAAAATAACTTACCGACTACGCTTTTCTCCGCCAAACGGCAAATTTGTCCCAATGGAATAATGGGAAATTTAACAACGGAACAAATGGTTTTCTCTTCGAGCACAGTCACCTAAACAGAAGTATTTAAATTTTGGTCTTAGAAACGTGTCAAAAAATATATGTTCCCTTACCTGAGTGTAAGACGTAAATATAATTTCCCACGGATGAACAAGTAGCGTGTTGCGTCCACTATTTGAAGCGACCACCCTAGCATGAGAAATCTCAAAAAATTTTCCAATTTCCAAAGAAGTAAAATATTTTTCTGCTTCTTTGCCGAACGCCTTCGCGGTGGTCATTCCAGATTCGTCCTGAATTACCATGTAAAACATACAACTTGATCCTTTCGAGATTGGAATCTCTCGTGACTTGCGGATGACTTGAACTTTTAGCATCCACCTCCTAAACAGAGACACGAATGGGTGAAAAGAAATAAATAAAAATAGAAACAAAAAAAAATAGGGAAATGACACAAAAGAAAAAAAAAAGAAACTGGAACACTTACTCTTTAACCATCGGTGAGAGTCTTGAAAGCGGGAGGTAAATGTTCCGTTTAGTTTCAGGTGGCGCACCGTTAGACGACGGTAAAGTCGAAACACAGAGGGGAGAGTCACTGTCGGAGTCGTCGCTTCGAATCATTTTAGTACACTGAATAATGTTGGGAAATGTGGCAAGGAAGAAAATACATCAAAGGAAGGCACCCTGCGTGATTCGCAACGTTGAATCAATGTCTTAGCTTGTGCAATCTTCCAGATAGGGGAAGTGAATTTCCCAACAAGCCAATAGTTGTTTGGATTTTTGGTGCTCGATTCTACTGATATTAAGAGAGGAAGCGTGTCGTTTCCCTGTATTACCATTGCGTTGCAATGACGTTTCAGTGGACTGTGTATCACAACCCTACCCACGTGCTCGATTCTACTGATATTAAGAGAGGAAGCGTGTCGTTTCTCAGTATAAGCATTGCGTTGCAATAACGCTTCTGTGGACTGTTATAGCTCATCACAACCCTACCCGCGTGCTTGATTCTACTGATATTAACAGAGGAAGCGTGGCGTCGTTTCTCGGTATTACCATTGCGTTGCAATGACGCTTCTTTGGATTGTTATAGTCCATCACAAACCTACCCTCGCCTACACAAACCTACCCTACCTACCTTCTAACAGGCGATAAGTCAGGGAAGCCTCTGCAGCACAATTACTGGTGGTGCTAAATAAATGATAGAGCACAAGAATCAGTCGTGGTAGATGCCAAGTCGAGGTTCCAAATGCAAAAGTTGGTGATACAGATAGCCCGAATGCTGATGATGCAGTAGCCGACGTAGACAACGTGTTCAAATGTTGACTCTAGTGTAGGAATAGACTTTGATTGTATCCACAAAAGGAAATTACAACCGCAAAAGGAAACAAAACTTACATTGAAGTAAACTTTAACTAGAGTATTTTGATTTCATCCACAAAAGGAAACAAAACTTACATTAAAGTAAACTTAAACTAGACTATTTTTATTTCATCCACAAAAAGAAATTACATCCACAAAAGGAAACAAAACTTATATTATTTAAAGTAAACTTAAACTGAACTATTTTGATTACATCCACAAAAGGAAATTACATCCACAAAAGGAAACAAAAGTTACATTAGAGTATACTTAAACTAGATAATTTTGATTACATCCACAAAAGGAAATTACATCCACAAAAGGAAACAAAACCTACATTAAAGTTTACTTAAGCTAGACTATTTTGATTTCATCCACAAAAGGAAACAAAACTTACATTTAACTAAACTTAAACTAGACTATTTTGATAATCCACAAAAGGAAATTGCATCCACAAAAGGAAATAAAACTTACATTAAAGTAAACTTAAACTAGACTATTTTGATTTCATCCACAAAAAGAAATTACATCCACAAAAGGAAACCAAACTTATATTATTTAAAGTAAACTTAAACTGAACTATTTTGATTACATCCACAAAAGGAAATTACATCCACAAAAGGAAACAAAACCTACATTAAAGTTTACTTCAGCTAGACTATTTTGATTTCATCCACAAAAATTACATCCACAAAAGGAAACAAAAGTTACATTAGAGTATACTTAAACTAGACAATTTTGATTACATCCACAAAAGGAAATTACATCCACAAAAGGAAACAAAACCTACATTAAGGTTTACTTAAGCTAGACTATTTTGATTTCATCCACAAAAGGAAACAAAATTTATATTTAACTAAACTTAAACAAGACTATTTTGATTATCCACAAAAGGAAATTGCATCCACAAAAGGAAATAAAACTTACAAAAAGAAATTACATCCACAAAAGGAAACAAAACTTATATTATTTAAAGTAAACTTAAACTGAACTATTTTGATTACATCCACAAAAGGAAATTACATCCACAAAAGGAAATTACATCCACAAAAGGAAACAAAAATTACATTAGAGTATACTTAAACTAGACAATTTTGATTACATCCACAAAAGGAAATTTCATCCACAAAAGGAAACAAAACCTACATTAAAGTTTACTTAAGCTAGACTATTTTGATTTCATCCACAAAAGGAAACAAAACTTACATTTAACAAAACTTAAACTAGACTATTTGGATTATCCACAAAAGGAAATTGCATACACAAAAGGAAATAAAACTTACATTAAAGTAAACTTAAACTAGACTATTTTGATTTCATCCACAAAAAGAAATTACATCCACAAAAGGAAACAAAACTTATATTATTGTATACTTACGTAGTAAAATCAAACAAAGTCGACCGAGACAAAGAAACTTGAGACGGGAATATATATCAGAGATATATATGAATGTTATCATAAGTCAAGCAGAAACAGAGGAAAACAATTATTTCGAAACTACACTGCAAACTTTACCTTTTCATTAGCACTAGCACTAGCTTCTTAGCATCTGGGCGGACGCTTTCAGATCTGTGAACGT